>VZTT01056432.1:10399-35042 GCA_013400855.1 Buphagus erythrorhynchus
TGGTGGCAAGGTTCGCTCTATGACCTAGTATATAGATGAAGAAAACATGGAAAAATTGCATTATGAAGCATACTTAAAACAATTGGATTAGAATCAGTTTAGAATGATTCACATGTAGTCTGAGGATGCAAAATTATAAGGATGCAAAAGGGAAAGGGAAACCCACCCCCCACCCCATTGAGCCATGGAGTTCAATGAGGACTTCCTTGCTTTCTAGGCTCCTGATGGAGCCTAGGTGCAGCTGAGCACAATCTTAGTCCCAGCCCCTTGGTCAATGGCTTATGTCTAAAAGATTTGGCAGTTCATGATCATTGACAAATTTAACATTTAGAAAGGGCAGCAACAGGATTTACTATAATTACAAGAGTGACTTGATAAAAGATTCAAGATGGCAAACTCATACTCTGCCTGATAGAGGGTATTTGAATGATTTCAGACACATGCAAACAGAGATGTGTATATGGATATATAGGTAAGAGGTACGTGTTAAGATTGACACCAAATGCATTTGTATCTCTGTGGGTGAAGGGTTGAGCCTCAAGGAGCCGGGTACCAGCACANATTCAGGCAAGTTAAGTTCCAAGCCTTTCAGGGTTATCTCTTGTCCCCTTCCTTGGTTAGGCAACAGAAATTTCCTGCTATGGACCAGGAAAACATGTTTTTGATAATTTCAAGGGGAGATTCATCACCCGAGAGCAATTTATCAAGGACAAAGCCTAACAAGAATTCCTGAGATCTCAAAGCAGACTAGGAGACAGTAGGAATACACCACCACATGTGCTAGAAGTCTCTTTTAAAATAGTGAATTTAAATGAGCTACAGATCAGCTGACATGAAAGTAGACTGAAAAATTAAATTACACCACTTCACACCTAGATATGTATTTTGTACTAGTAATCTGGTATATTGGCTAATAACCTTATTCATGTGAATAATCTCTGGTTTTATCCTTTGTACAGTGTGGACATGGAATAAACAGAATGAAAATAAGGCAAAAACTAATAAAATAATTTATCATTGTAGTATTAATTCCCTGGTATTACACATCTTCCATTTCTCACTACATCTTGTTTTGTAAAACAGTATCTTCTCCCTTACTCAAGCAATTGTAATAAAAACAATAACCCAGAGATACACAGACATCCAGATTTTAAAAATCCTGGCCATTACAGTATCGCATTTTCTTCTGCTGAGAATGGGGGAGGAAGAAAGGATCTCCATTGTTTTGAGTGAGAAGTGCTAGGTTCTGAGTTAAAAACCATGATGTGAGTTGAGTTCTGTAAAACTGAGAACACTTTATGAGTGAGAATGCCTGGGAGCTGATTCCCTGGCCCTGCAAATATATCCACTAAATTATCCCAAAACTTTTGTGATCCAGGAAATGTTATAGTGCATGCCTCTGCTGGAAAGTTTGCCCACTGAGCTGGTCATTCAGACTGCTATAAGAAAGGGGTCGAGAGGAGATAAGAGAATTTCACCACAAAGAAGGTGTACCATGCAGGAAAGCTGCTCTTTTGAAACTCATGGGGTGGAGTTTCACTTGAACTTTTCTGTAACATAGCTCCTACTTATGTCTTCTGATTGCATTATGCAAAGTCAGATTCACGTCCATGGCAAAGGCAAGGGTTGACAGGGAGCACCACCACCACTATAGGCAGTGCCTCAACCTGTCCAGTTGGCTCTCGTGCTTCTCTGTGGCATGAAGACAGTAAATAGCTCACATAAGTGTTGACTGGCCCCAGTGCTTTTGTTAAGGTTGTGCCAGGTGTTTTGCTTTCCTAGGAAAACTGGAATACCAAACTCAAATACCATTAAATGAGTGGAAACTTGAGAATAGGAATGCAGGAGCTGAACTAAGAGTTTTCACATGGAATTTGCTCTGGGGAAACTCACTGTCTTTGACTTGTTTCCTGGTTTTTTATGTTATTTCAGGATGAACAACAGTTACTGGGCTTTTTTAGATATTCACAAGGTTTTGTTGCTATACTTTTACCTTCTGCATTTTCTTGTTCCATAGATAGATTTTCCACTATGTGGTCCAGTCCTATTGTATTAGACTATTAAAGCAAGAATTGTATATTTTTTTTTTAGTTTTATGAAGCACAACAACATCGTGGAGTTTGACCAGGCATCTAAGAAACAAGTGATAACAGCAGGTAGAAATTTAGATTAAAAACTGAAGTGTTAATTATATCTAATTAATTATGTTCACATTCTGATTCTATCATAAAGTTCAGATCCTATTCTACAGCTATGTGCTTAGGTAAACTCAAGACACATTCAGGAGTATGGAATGGGCCACTGTAGTTATCCTGAACAGAAGATTATTGTTCAGAGCTAATGATCCAAAAAACAACTGTCCTGAGCAGATCCTGGACAGTTCTATGCTGCACAGTGCAGAGTGGATGCCTTGGCCTTCAGTCCTTAATAGGTTTTGCACTTTGACTTTTTTTGCCCAGAACTCTATATCTGTTACATCGTCACTGATTTTGGCAGCCTGTATTGAAGGTACAGCTGAAGTCATAAGATTCTCCTGCTAAGCTGAATCATGTCCACTTGAATTTTTCCATATATTAGCCACTGCAAACTGACTCTCCCCGTCATCCTTTTCTTCCTCAGAATGATGAAAGACACAGTCCATGGCCAGGTCTACAATGCTAAGGTCTGAGTGCTCAGGTGATTTAAAAAAAAAAAATTACTTAAGCATGGGAAACACAATTTTAGTTCTATTGAAAGCAAAATTCTAATCATAAGCACTGAGTACTTTAAGAACTTGATCATGTGATACAGTTAATGAGTAGAAAATCCTGTTTTCACTGTTTTCCCTTTCCCCTCTGAAGCTGTCCTGGTTCCATGCTGGCCATGATGCTTGTCTGGCTGAGAGTTTTGAACTTAGAAGACAACAAAGATTCTTGTGTTCAAGAAATGACCTGAAGAAAAAAACATGTAGCCTTTAAATGGACGTGTGAAACAAGTTATGTAAATGGAAAGTAACCTAAGAGCATAAATTCATCTCTGGGGACTCCAGCTGATAAAGTATGCTTCACTGGGCTCTAAATATCACTGAAGTCTTTGTGTCAATTAAATATAAATTATTCTGATTTTCATGTAACTTGGTAATCATTTATTGCTATTGGTCACATGACTTATGGGATAACTTTCAGTTTCGTGACTGTTCATTTTGCGAATCTCTTGCCCCCAGGATCAGTCAGCCTCCAACATGCAGCATGCCATGCAGCAATGGCCCATTGCAGACATGATCCCTTTTTGGACTTTCAAATAATTACAGGTTTTTCTAGCAAGGAACAGCTCTATTATAATTTATTTCTACAGTCAAAACTGTAATGAAGTTCACTTGAAAGCATCTTTCTTCACATTTAAAGGCAGGAGTTGCAACTGCAACTTCCAAGTGGGATGAGCAGGCCACTGCTGCATGGAACTGGCTGAGTTTATGCTGTAGCCCAGGAATTTCCACATCTGTGGGGCTGTGCCATACATACAGACCAAAAATGGATAATAGAACTGTTTGGGTTTTCCCTGCCTTAGGCATAGGCAAACCCATCTATGGGATGCTTTTCTTAAGACCCTAGGTGCACATGGTGGGTAATGCAGAAGCATGGGAAAGCCTAGTGTGTACCTCAAGGGGGTTTCATTTCGGGTGAGAATAGCCAAAGAATTAAATGGTATGACATTACTTGCTTTATGTATACATACTGTATATTACAGTTTCTATGGCTGCTGTCCACCCTTCATCACACCTCACAGTATCCATCTCCACTACTCCAGATTTTCAATCGCTGCATTAATGAATAATGATTTTTGATGGAACTCAATGAGCATAGTGGTGATGGAATCAGAATTGTCTACAACATGCTCTGATTGGACACTACACACCATCTTTCCTGCCTGATTGTTATGAGAGTCCAGGATCATGGACTAAATGAATTCAACAGACTCTTATAAAGAGGCTCCATAGACTTAAAGAATGACAGCACTGAGTATATGAATCAAAAGATAGGAAAGGTGATGGGGTGCTGGGGAGCATGGGAGCAGGCATGACAAAATTGGTATGGGATAAGATGTGGATCCTTGCCTGTTTTTTGCTGGGATGGAGTTAATTTTTTTCTTAGTAGCTGGTACAGTATGTTTTGGATTCAGTAGGAGAATAATGTTGGCAACACACTGATATTTCAGTTTTTGCTAAGTAGTTCTTGCTCTAAATCAAAGACTTTTCAGTTTCCCATGCTCTGCCACATGAGCAGGTGCACAAGAAACTGGGAAGGGACACAGCCAGGACAGCTGATGCAAACAGGATGAAGAGATCTCCATCACATAGAGTGTCATGTTCAGTGTATAAACCGAGAGGAGCTGGCCAGGTGTCACCTGTCGTTGCTCAGGGATGTGCTGGGCACCAACCAGCAGGTGGTGTGCAAGTGTATTGCACATCACTTGTTTTTCTTCAATTATGTTATTTTTTCCCTATCCTATTTATTACTGATGTTGCTTCTGTTGTTTTTGTTGTTGTTGCTGCTATTATTATTATTGTTGTTGCTGTTGTTGTTGTTGTTATCTTTACTTTGTTTCAATTATTAAACTGGTCTTATCTCAATCCACAAGTTTTGCCTCTTTCTTCCAGTTCTTATTCTCATCCCACCACGGGGAGGAGCGTGAGTAAACAGCTGCTTGAGTTGCCAGCTGGGGTTAACACATTACAACTGGTTTATACAGGTTGCACCTGCTTAACTGAAATCATCTCATCACAGAAAGATCCCATGCATGCTGCAGACATGGTGTTGGTTCATCAATTAACCTAGTGTAGGCAGACAGAGCCAGAAGCTTGCAGAAAATACACTTGGAAAATGGGTTCCTTTGACTGTAACAAAGGCAAAATGAAACAGAACATTCAGAGTACTCTGAAATACTGTAAGTAAGTTTAGATAAATTATATGCACATTCGTCCCTCCAGAATTAATAAGAAAGTTTGCAGTGTAAACTCTGACTTCTAGAGATATTCAGGGAAAAAAAACAAACCAGGGAATAAGAATATCTGGGGAAAAAAAGGCAAATAATCCAAGAATGTAACAATTAGTACTAGTATTCCATAAAGATGCATATAAAAGCATCCAATCAGTCGTTATTGGAGGATAAACATTTATCTCTAGAATATGCCATACTGTTTCAAATATTCAATCAAAACCATCCAGAGAACTTTGAATGCTAAATGAGGTCCTTTTCAGCCAGTGTGGAGGATAAATTCCTCACCACTGGTATCTGGGTGACAGGATATATGGCATGAGCAGCTGCATGGAATTCCTCAACAATTTTTCCAACGGTAACACAAAAAATTAGTCAATTGAATAACTTACTCTTCCTTGGATCTCATCTCCATGCCCCAGTTCTGCAAAATGAATAATTATTGTTCATATCCGACCCACATACTAAGAGTCAGATGTAATCTGTGCAAAAGCCACCCTAGGAAAGACAGACCAAAAAGCTGTGCTGAAGCTGTTCTGAGCAGAAGCAGGTGCTGCATCAGTGGTGGTGATCCTATTTTCACCCTTTGTTTCTCCTGCCTCTTACTGCCCTAACGATGCTGTGTGTGGTTCATAGCCTGTGAGATTCAGAGGACAGCTCTTTTTGAAAACACTCTGTGACCAAGGCTTTCGAGCTATTGCTAGAGGACATGTGAAAATGCTATTCATGAAAGTAATCAGCCTTGTTCTTCCTGAAGCCTTCTCTCACAGATGGCTTCTGGGGGCAGCAGAGGGGCATGAATATGAAATAGTTGATAAAAGTGTTGAGTCAACTATAATAATATGACTAATTTTACCTGGAGGATCATTTCTTTCACAGAAAGAAATATTTCAGAGAATATGACCATTTGGCCTCCAGTGGCTTTGGGAGTATTATACTCAATTTTGTAATATTATTCTGGATCTCATCCAGATGAATATCTTTCCTTAGTAAAACCATGGCCACATGCACTTGCACCTGTAGTGCTTGTTTTACAGCCAATTAGACTGGCTGCATGATATGACATAGGAAAAATGATGAAAATTACATAATCTAAGTAAGATAATTTATGCAGAATTCCAGCATCAACATTGTTTTTTGTTGGAGAGACATAGAGGACCAGACTCAGTTACTGTCAAGTAATTAAAAATATCTGTGAGCTTTCCCTGGCCTATCCAAGGTGTTGCATTGCATTTTGTGTCACTAAAACAATAACAATGATAACAACAGACAAGCATGCTTGTCAGGCACTTGTTAATGTGTGTTGGAATGACTGCTGTATGCCTCATTCCATGTTAGAGTTAGTATGGATAACTCACTGAAAAGGTTTTCCAACAATAGCACTGAACTGGGAGAAAGAATGTGGTAAATTGCAAACCTGAGATTCTGGGTTATGGTTAAGTACAATCACAGTGGCATAGTTTGTGGCAAACACCTGGATCTGTTCACTATCATCTGGCTAAGTAATTTCTATGTTTTCTCAAGATGTTAGGTTTCTAATTGCAGGGTATATGAATGCTGTACAAAGGTAACAAATTTTATCATTCTTTGCAGAACTCTGAGAGGTAGCAGCTGTGTATCAATTTTTAGAGTACTTGCCTAAATATCCATTGCATCTGATGATACATTACTCCTCATTCTTTGCTTTTCTTGAGTTGAAAACCCCAAAGAGACATAGATATCTGGTTAAATTTAGTGCTGAGATACTTCCCTATTTGTTTTCCCCAAAAGTTCCCTAATCCTTTTCTGACCCACCCTCACTGAGAATGTGAACTCTGTTGGTGAAATGTTGGTGAACCCACACTGATCACTAATGAGCTCGAGTTGACCTCTGCACTTCATGGAGATGAATTTTACCTTTCATTTATTCAATGATGACCCAGACCCTTGGAAAAAAAAAAAAAAGTAGGGTCTTGTACATAGATAATTGAAGGCAATAAAACTTTAAAACACATTTCGTAAGTCCTGGGATGAAGTTTTTATTTATTTCCCTTGCATCTGGATTCTCACTGAAATCTGAAATTCAAGTCTTAGAAATACAAGGTCAGTATTCTAACAAGAAAAAAATAGGAGATAATTATTATGTACAATTGAAGGAAAACAATCTTGAATGGTTAAAGGTGATATCTGGCCCTATAACAGATCCAGATTTCACTGCTTATCTAGACCTGCCAGTGTGACCTGAAACACTCCTGTGAGACCATCAGATGGAAGATTTTTACCTAGTTGGGATTAATTTAATCTGACTGAAGAAAACCAAAGTTTATGAGAACTTCTATCAGAGATCTGGCTCTTACTGGTATCCTGGTGTCCATGGATCGAAGCTGGCCTAATTACAAACTGTTATAAATGAGAAACAAAAGTCTCGATATTCAGCAAAATTGAGATTGCTTTATTTGATATAGAGAGAGCAACGCAGCGCTGGGGAGTCGTGAGGGGTCACCACCCACTCCATGCTCCACCGAACTTGGTTTGCAGCTCCTTTTTATAGTATGGTTTTCCTTGTGGTAATCAAGGATTGTAATTTTTTTGTTGTCATAATTCTGCCAGGTAAGCAGTGGAGGTCAAAGAAACATCCGTGGCACCGCTCTCCAGACGGTTTGTCAAGTAACCGTGTGGTCTCGGTAGATGAAGAACAGCAGAAGTGGGAAGTCTGGTCTTAGCAGATAGGTTGCAATTGATTACACAAAGGTAAAAAATCTGATTTTGCAAAATCTTTCGGGCCGTGGAAAACCTTGTTTTACAAACTGGTATAAAATACAGTTTATTTAGAAAACACAATATTCATAACAGGTGGATTTAAACAGAATAGTTTTAATCATATATTTTCCTTTATCTAGGTCCATGTTTTTATCTAAGTATTCTGGTTTACACAAACTCCAAAACTTCTATGATTAACATGAATCTTTTATCAATTATCACAAAACCATACTAGGTAGGTAATTCTCAGCTGCCACTAACCCCATGACCATTACCTGGGATGCTTACATGGGCCGTGCTGGTCTAGCTCAGCCCAGAATATGGTACCTGTCCTGAACGGCTTTGACAAAAACCAGCAGCTTAGCAAACAGGCAAGAAGGCCATGTGACAAGAGCTGCGCGTGAAAACACACCCCAAAAAGGCAGACACAGCACTGTGCTGCGAGGAGCAGAGATGCAGTTAACCAAGGCTGCCCCCTCTTGATGGCAGCATGACTGCGCTTTGCTGTCAATGGTGGTTTTACTGCAAAACTATAACAAATTGGGAGTGGCGTCCCCTGCACTGTGATTGCTCTCTGGAAGGGATAATTATGCATGGGCTGTTTACTCCTGCTAAAACAGTTAAGTGATATCCATGACACTTGCAGAAAAGCCTAGATGAAGTGGGCTTTCCCTGTAAAAACATGGAGTAATTAGGCAGATCGACATACCCTTTCTCCCTCACAACACGGCATGAAAGGATTAGATGGCTAGAAGCCATATTTACCTTCTTCAGCTGCTTTCTCTTCAGCTGCCTCTGCAGTTCCAGCAGTGCAATGGAATTTGATGAAATGACAATAATGTAAATTTGACAAGGTGTTCCCATGTCTATTGGGATGCAGAAGACTACGAGTTTTCCAGATTTGTGAGGCATTTAATAGGGCAGGCATCACTCCCAGGAGAATGTATTTTTAGTTCTGTAGAATAATGCACTACCTCCACTGATCTGATTTATACGATACTCAAGCTATCTGAACTGTCATGCTCTTCTCTTGCATTATTGTAAACTGCATGACAGATCACGTTGCATTTGTCCAAAATGTAGCAGCACATGCACCTCGCCTTGGCATCTGTCTCTGGCTTACTATTTTACATCTGTTGGTTGTCATTCAGAGCTCTTTCACATTTAAATGCATGTACTCATCAGGAGTTAACCACCAAAACTTGTCCTGAGTGCCATTCTAAAGATGGAAATGATTAGATGGGATACCCTTCCAAACAGATTATTTGCCATATTGCCATGAGAAAAATCTCACAAGGAAAAGCTCTTATTTGGCTCTTTTGCATGACTCTCCATTTAATGCAATTTTTAGCTGTCGTGTTCAGACTTTTTTGCACCTTTTTCTGTAACATCCCATCTTTGACATTTTCCTTCAAGCACCAAGTCTTGTGAAGCTCTCACAATATCTGAACTTCTCTGTTACATCATTGAAGTACCTGCTTTAAAGAAGCTATTCTTAATTAAATCTTACTTTTCCACATCTTCTGTACATATGACTGTAACAATTCTTTGACATACTGTAGTTTTCTAAGTGGATTCTAGAGTCTGGGTTTTTATACTAATATTATGTTGGATCCTTCTTAAATTCACAAAGGTCTCTGCCAAACAGGGAGACCTTGTAACAATCCTTCCTTAAACCACTTTTCCTACCTAGCACTTTCAGATGCATATTTTTTATTCTACCTTCCTTTAGACTACCTTCCCAATTTTAAAAGCTCATTATAAGAGTTTTTTAATGAATGATTCATCTATTTTGATAGAAAATTTTAAGCTGAATATTTTTTTATTATTGCAAATAACATTTTCACTGGTTTTTTTTCCATGATGCTTACAATAATTTAAACTGGAAAAAATACTCTAGCAGAAAATGAACTGCAAGTAACAGATTTTTGATGAAAGAGGAAAGGATCTATTGCTTCGTGAAAATTTCTTCTTAAAAACAGAAGTCGAAAATGAAGACAGTTGCTTTTCCATAAAGAAAGGCAACTTTCACCATCTGAGCTAAATCACAGTCTTCAGTTTGGAACATACTCTTCATTCTATATTTTTTTAATCAATTCACAGCATCATAGAGTTTCTCTAATGTAATGACATGCCCTCCAATACTTTAGTCAGTCACATAACCAAATTCCACTAAAATTAATCACAGCTCAAATCAAATACAGTATTTTTTTTGTTTCTACATGTGATTACACTGTGGGACTTGGGAGCTAATTGCCTGCATACCCAATAATTGACTCAAAAATACAAAATTTTGAAAGAATTTTCCAACTTTAGGTACTGTTGAACTGGAAACAACTGTTCTAAGTATTTCTTCTATGCTTGAAGTTATCTGGAATGCTACTGTAGAGTTTCCAAAAGATTTTCTGTCTGAAATGGACTCATTTTCTGTAATAATAAAGATATAATTGTAATTACAACGTTGTGACTCATATTAATTCTACAAAGGATCCTTAAAAGAACCTGTCCCCATTGCATTGGGTAGCATTAGGTAACAAGGACCACAGGGTGAAATGCCCAACAAAGCAGCTCCAGGATTGGGAAATATTTCTTCCTGGCATGGGAACTGCTGTCACTATTTCCTTCTCAGCAGAATTGTAACTGTGAGGTGGGTGATGGAGTCAGCACTGGCATTGGGGCCTCAGGCGTTCCTCTTGGGATCCAGGCTCTGAACCTTCAGCACATCCAGGGCTGGATTCCAGGTGCATCACAGCTTTGGAAGGGCCAGCTAGCTCTGTAGTCTCCCAAAGAAGCTGGGCAGTGGCCCAGGCCAAAGAGGGATGCTTGTTGGGCTCTCAGTGTGTTCCCATGGAAATGCTACCTTCACAGGCCTGGTGGCAAAGCCCCCAGCAGAGAATGGAGAGTGGAGAGAGAAGCCCACAAAGGCAGGGCTAAGGTCTGAGCTCCAGGGCGCTGCCTGGCTGTGCACCCTCACCTGTGCCCACCTATACTTCCTTCCTCAAAGGGAGCCCAAGGCTGACGAGCATTCCTGGCACTGGGAAGGGCCAGGTGCAGGCTGCCTGAGTGGAAACGTCTTCATCAAAGAAGAGATGTCAGGACCTGTGACAGGTAGGCCTGACTGAGGCAGGTAAGCCAGCTCACAGGAGGCTCATAAACAGCTGCTGGCTGTACCTCAGCAGTAGGCAGCAGAGCCTGGGGAGAAAAAATCTGCCACACTGCTCTGCAGCCTGGCAGCTGCTCCAAGGCACAGGTCTGCTGAACACCTGGCCAGCTGTACACTGCATTTCCCTGGAGCATATATAAACCCTGTAACCTAGTTCTCACTGCTACAGCTGCTGGCAATCATAAGGACTGACCTGCTGTGGCTGGTTAGAGAGCCAGATCCCATCCCTGCTGCAGTCTTTGCATCTTTCAAAAAATTGCCTAGGGACAGAAGGCTCTCGGGCAAGCAGACCTGATGAAGACAACTCTAGGCCTTTTAGGAAGCAGAGAACAAACCTTCGTGGCTGGGACAGACAGGTCCTAGTGGGTTGCTGCCCTACTCCCTGGGCTTTCGGAGGAAAGCACAGTGGAGAGTGGCCACTATTTCCAATTGTCAGGTGTAGAGGCAAGGAAGGAGATTTCAATGCCTCCTCCTCTGCTATAGGGAACGGGAAAGTTTAGTGTGAGGGTCAGCCTGGAATGGCAGAGGACAGAGCTTTCCCTAACATAGCAGGGCTGAAGTGGAGGGAGATGGGATTCTGAATGTAGCTGGGTTACACTGGACTCACCAAAGAGCATCGTGAATGGGTCTGGTTGGGAAGGAGTCAACTTTCCTGGTAGCAGCCATTACAGAGCTGTTCTTTGTACTTATAGCTACAATGGTGTTGATAGCACGCCAGTGTTTTGGTCATGCTGAACAGGGCTCACACAGCATCAAGGCTGTTCATTCATACTCCATCTGATGGCCAGTAGGCTGGAGGTGAGCAAAAGTTTGGGAGCACACATAGCCAGGACAGCTGACTCAAACTAATCAAAGGGGATATTTCATACTATATGATGTTGTACTTGGCAAAAACATAGAAGTTAAGGATCATGGGAGGGATTTGTTATTAATGTGTTCGTCTTCCAAAGTAATCACTACATATACTGAAGCCCTGCTTCCCAGGACACCACCTGACAATGAAAAAGAGAGAATAAATATTTTTGCTTTGCTTTGCTTCCACACACAGCCTTTGGTTTTCTTCATTGAACTGCCTGTATCTTGACCCACAAACTTTATAATCTCATTTTCTCCCCTGTCCTGTTGAGTGATAGAGATGCTTGTGGCCACTTGGCATCCAGCCAAGACTAACCCACCACAGTCCTTTTTGGCACCCGGCATATGCATTGAGACAATGGGAATTCTGAATTGAGCATGCTATAGCTATAGCAGTTATTAATTGGCAGGTTTCTGTGTCTTTGAAGTTGGCTGGCTGCACTGAATATCTCTTCATTTTGTTGAGCTTTGGAGCATGTTAATACAAACGTTGTGCTTAACTATGCTGGGGAAGTTATCTTGCAGAGAGAATGAGAGAATACACCTTCCTCTTTGCTGAGATTGATATTGGTGGTTTTACTGCATGGACTTCCAAGGTTCTTGTTCACCCTTGTGTGAGGTGTTTAAGACTAGTAGCTGATATTGTTGGGTTTGTGGCAAAAACACCCTATTCTTGACAATCCTGGAGGCCTCATGTGTCCCTAGCATAGACTACCTGAGGACAGTGTACTTCAAGGGTCCAAAAGGGTACCAATGAGCTTTCAGTGTAGCCATCATGAATATGGAGAAAATTAAACAGCTGACTAGCTTGTCTGGCTTCTCAGAACATTTCTCTGTTGTGGCCTTACTGTGGGCAGATGAACAGCAGGCTGACTGCCACCATGACAGTGCACCAGCAGTGATACTGCAGCAGCTGAGATTCCCTGGCTCCTACCTGCAGGCTGATTCACCCCTTGGAAACCCAATGAATGATCAGTGTCTTTTAAAAATCTCATATGGACCATGCAAAAGTCCAGCAGAGGGTGAAAAATAACAGGGACTATTGTGTCCTGAATGAAGATACCACGCTGCTGCTGAGTGCTGCTATACTTGATATGCTGGAGCCCCTATGCCAGCTGGAGTCAAGGACAGACAAGTGGTATGCTGCAACAGACATCACCAATGGTTTCTTCTCAATTCCTTTGGCAGGAGAAGCAAAAATTTGCTTTCATGTGATGAGGTGTCAGTACACCTGGAATGAACCGCACCAGGCTGGAAGCACAGTTGTACCATTTGTCATGGACTAATCAGAGCTGCACAGTTACCAGAATGATCCCCCTGAACATTTATCATACATCAAAAACATCAATGGGTGGGATAAAAAAGCGTTCTAGGTGGGCAGTGGAGTTTAGAGGGGTGGGAGTCTGTGATTTGATTTCTAAGGAATTAAGTAGCAGAGTGTCTAGATTATGGTGAAGAGGTTAAGTCTGGGTTCTTTTGTTGTTGAGAAAACATTTGAGACTAGCAGTTACAGCAAAGCAGGGCTAGTGAGCAGCAGGGCATCTGGGCTCCCTGGAAAACAGCAGGATCTGGCACTCCTTTCCCCAGCCTCACCTCTTACAAGACACATCTGCCAGTTGTACCTGCATTGAGAGTTGATGGTTATGTCTGCTTCCTTGGTGCTGCAGGTGGTTTTGCAGCTACATCCCATTATTTAGGTGAACCTGCAGCTTCAAACAGCCCTGCTGAAATCTGCCTCATGAGGGAGCTGTGCTCCCAGGAAAAGGGAGTGTGAGTTGATTTCGCCCTGTACATGAGTCCTAAACACCCGGAATGGGGTTGAAGAAAATCTCCCTTCCCTCCTCCTGCATTCACTATCGAAGGAGTGTGTCTCTATACAGCCCACAGTTGTGTCCCATAGAGACACAGCAGCAGGGAACACGAGGATTTAAGGCTGTGGGGGACAGGATAGGGGGATGTGAACCTACGGAAAACAGGATCACTGCCTGCCAGTGGGAGGGATCCACTTCTGGAGGAGTTTCCTTATGCTCTGCGTCTATATTGAACAGGGCCCCACTTCAGGCCAAGCTAGGGTTCAGTCCTCACAAGGCTGGAGGAAGTTCCCTATAATCCAGTAGTGCTTTGGCCATCGAGACCTGGAGAGTATTGAGTTCTGGGCAGAGGGAGCACACAGCCCTATCCCCTTCTGCCCCTTCAGAGTCCTGGGGATTGCCCTCTCTGACTGGCTGCATCAAGACCAAATATGTTGGGAATGGCCACAAAATTTTATTTTGCATCAAAATGTTCATAACTTTTTTTTAATTTTCCGGAACTCAAACCAAAATATTTCACATTTAGATTTCAGCTTTTCAAGTAGGTAGGCAAAAGGAGGAGGAATGGGAGATTAAGATGAAGGAAGGAAAGAAGAAATGCCATCTAGAGAGACAAATACAAAAGGAAAATGAGCACAAGCAGGCCAAACACATCTTCCATTTTCATTGTTGCTGTTGTAGAAATAACTAAAATTCTAGCATTCAGTAGCAAGAAAATTCAATATGGAGAAAAATCATGAAATGATGAACATTAAATTAGCATTTAGCATAGATTAAAAAAAAAAAAGAAATTGTAAGTCCCCACTATAATTGCTGTGGATTTGGTTAGCATGTCATTTCTTTAAAAGCAGAGAAATTTTGTTTTGCCCATGAACCTGCTTCCTTCTCCAGACGCTGAGTGGCCACCAACTTAAATGGAAGATATAAAAACAGAAGGAAGGATGTACATGCAAGCACTCAGCAGCTCAATGTGTGAAAAATAGCAGCTCAGCAGCTTTTGCCATCCCAAAATAATATCTCTTGCTGTTAAGCTCCCTTTTCACATGACCCCTATAGAAACAAAACCTATGGCTGGAGCAAGATTCAGTTATTTTTTGTTTGTTTGTCTCTCTGTTTTTTCTGGCATGATTCTGAGCCACCAGGTCAGTCTCAGCCCAGCAGTAAAAGCAGGTGCACAGGGACGTAGAAAGCCTGAGGCTAAGCCCAAAAACCAAGGTGATGTGTCAGGATTAGAGTCAGAATCAACGTGATACAAGACAATGAATTACATAAGTGAAGATACTATGGAGTAGCACAGGCAGGGGTCAGTAGTAAAGTCTGAGCTTCAAAGGAGCTTCCAAGTGCAAAAGGGGCATGCTCTCACCTTTTGTTTTCTTCACAAGAGCTCCTATTAGTGACGGAGCAGACACTGAACTCTGCAACTCAAACTCTTTCATTCAGCCAATACTCAGCATCTTGAAATCAGAATTATTCAGGCAGTCACTTGGTAACAGCACAAAAGACAAGTACAGGAAAGGACTGTTTAATTTGTTTAACACAGATGAAGAACAGCCTTAATAGCAGTAAAACTGGTGCAGTTAATGGCTGGAGAATGTCTAGGCCATAGTAATCATGAAACGATAGAATTAAGGAATGTGGTTAGGAGAACTACCAGCTTGGACTTCTGTCAGGAAGGCTTTGGCCTAGCTGACAGAGTCTCTTGGAAGGCACTTCAAAGAAGGTATTGAGGTGCTGGGGTGAGTCCAGAGAAGGGCAGTGAAGCTGGAGAAAGATCTAGAGAAAAAGCCCTATTAGGAGAGGCTGAGGGACCTAGGGTTGCTTAGTCTGAAGAAAAGGAGGCTCAGAAAGTTACAGCTAGCTGGGGGTTGGCCTCTTCTCCTAGGCAATTAGTTCCAGGATGGAAGGACACAGCCTCAAGCTGTGCCAGGGGAGCTTCAGGCTGGAGATCAAGAGGTATTTCTTGATGGAAAGGGTTGTTAAACATTGGCATGGGCTGCCCAGGGAGCCCAAGGATAGTGAACTCACCATCCTTGCAGGTGTTCATGAAAGGACTGGACACAGGACATGGTGCAATGGTCTAATTGATAAGGTGGTCACCAGTTGAAGATTGGGCTAAATGGCCCAGAGGTTTTTCCCAGCCTAAAGGATTCTGTGATTTCATGCATTCTTGAAGGGCAAAGGAATCTAGGCAGGCTAGCAATTTTTTGAAGAAAAATATCTTAAAGGTGCAGAAGTACGATCCCTGAATGCCAAAAGATGTGTGGTAGAGGTTGGGGTGGGAGTAGGAAAACCAGTCTGAACAAGAGAGCTCTAGCTGTAATTCAGTAAAGAGTTTACAACCTTTGGGTCTCCACTCAGAAAGACTACCAAGTTCCAAATTTGTATGGAGGGAAAATTAAAAGGGTCAAAGCCCAACTAGAACTTAATTTGGCTACTGCAGTAAAAGACAAAATGTTTCTATCAATTCATCTGGTGAGCTGGAAGACATAGATGGGGAACAGAACAATGGTCTAACAATCCAAGGGGAGGAAATTAACAATCTGCTATCCCACACAGACACACACAAGTCTATGAGGCCAAATGGGATCCTCCCAAGGATACTGAGGGAGCTGATGGAAGAGCTCATTGAGTAATTTCTAACCATTTAGCAGCAGTCCTGGCTAACCAGGGAGGTCCCAGGAGATTGGAAGTTGGCCAATGTGATGCCCTTCTACAAGGGTTGGAAGGAGGATCTATATAATGCTGGGGCACTATAAGCCTGTCAGCCTGTGCAAGGTCATGGAACAGATCATGCTGAGTGTCATCACACAGCACATACAAGACAACCATGGACTGGGCCCAGCCAGTAAGGATCTAGAGAAGGCAGGCACCAACCTGACCTATGACAGGGTGATGCACTTAATAGATAAGGGAAAGACTATGGATGTTGTCTATCTTGACTCCAGCAAAGCCTTTGACATTATCTCCCACAGCGTTCTCCTGGAGAAAGTGGCTGTTCATGACTTGGATGGGTGCACTGTTTATCGGGTAACAAAGTGGCTGGATGGTCAGGTCCAGAGCATGGTGGTGAATGGAGCTACATCCAGCCAGCAGTCGGTCACAAGTGCTTTTTCCAGGGGTCAGTACTGGAGCCAGTTTTGTTGAACAGCTAATTTGCTGATCTGGATAGGGGAACTGAGCATACCCTCAGTCATTTTGCAGACAATACCAAGTTGGGTGTGAGTGCTGCTCTGCTGGAGGGCAGGAAGGTTCTGCAGAGGGATATGGACAGGCTGGATTGCTGGGCTGAGGCCAACAGTGTGAGGTTCAATAAGGCCAAGCCTCAGGTCCTGACCTGGGGTCACAAGAACTCCACTCAGCACTACAGAGTAGGGGCAGAGTGTCTGGAAAGCTGCCCAGCAAAGGACCTGGGGGCGATATTGTCAGCATCTGGCTGAACACGAAGCAGCAGTGTGCCCAGGTGGCCAAGAAGACCAATGGCATCCTGGCCTGTACCATCCACAGTGTGGCCAGCAGGAGCAGGGCAGGGACTGTGCCCCTGTACTTGGCACTGGTGAGGCCACACCGGGAGTTCTGTGTCCAGTTCTGGGCCTCTCACTTTGAAAAGGACATTGAGGTGTTGGGGTGTGTCTAGAGAGGGGCAGTGGACCTGGTGAAGGGTCTGGAGCACAAGTCCTGTGAACAGCAGCTGATGGGACTGGGTGTGTCAAGCCTGGAGAACAGGAGAGTCAGGCAAACTTTAACTCTGCAACTACTGGGAAGGAGGCTTTAGTGAGGTAGGGGTCAGCCTTTTCTCTCAACAAATGAGGGGATGGGAAGAGGTTGCACCAGTGGTGGTTAAGACTGCATTAATATGGAAATAATTTGTTACTGAAAGGATCAGTCATAGACCAGGCTTTTCAGGGAAGTGGTCCAGTCACTGTCCTTAGAGATATTTAAAAGATGTGGCATTTAAGGACATGGTTTAGTGGTGGATTTGGAAGGGTTAACTTAAATATTGGGCTCAATGACCTAAATTATTCTATACAGATGTGTTTATATGGAAATAAAAATAGTCTTAATGTGTAGACACAACAGACAGATGACAAGATTTTACAGGCTGCCCTCTCTATGAATGGATCTAATTACTGGAGGTAAACAGTAACATGATTTCAGAGGAAAGTTTACTATATTTGTGCTGAAAGATTATGAACAAACAACAAAAATCAAAGACATTGTTTACATGGCCCTTATTTTCACAGAAGTGGTAATACTCAGGTTGAAACCATGGTCCATCTTGGCCATACTAAGTTACTAACTGGAATTCTTTTATTATAAAAATTAAAACACAATTATATCACACAACGTGATGTTTGAAAATAATTAACAATAATTAATTAATAAGAAATAGAGTTCAGGCCTGATTTTTGCAGTTAAAATGAAAGTGCAGTTTAAACTAAGTCATATCCAAAAGCATGAATATGAGTGATGTCAACCATGAGAAACATGACCTTTCCTGTTCCACAAGACTGTCCAGAAGAGAAGTTGGTTTGAGTGGTGTAGTGGCTCCCAGTGTTACTTCCTTGACCTATGTGGTAGACCACACAGTCTGGGAGAGAAGTCAGGAGGGTGAATGTAGCAGTTCCAGCCTTACCATGTGTAGTCTCTAATGATGTAGGGTCCCTTGTATTTCTCCCAAGGTAATCCTGAATTCTCTCCTTTTCCTCCCCAGGGTTTTGTTTGAGGTCTCTTTTGAGTCTGGATTCTCATTAAGTTTCTTTAGTCTCTCCTCATAACCTCTTTGTCTGGGTTACCCCTTGTAGGTATCTTCTGCGTCTCTCTTGAGAGACCCTGGACAATATCCATTACAAACTGCTAGAGAATGCCTGGTTCCTGTATTCAAATTCTCTCAGTATCTCACACTTGGCTCTTGCCTCACTGCCATTTACAGTCTTCCCTTTCTGAAAGTATCTCCACACTTTCTCCATGACACTTTTACAACTTTCACAGCAGTTAACAAGCCGTTTACTTGTAAATGGTAACCCTCGTCTTCTCTATTCTTTCATAGCTAAATTTCAGCCAGGCCCAGCCCATACTACCTGACACAATCTAGCCATTACTCTACAAACAATCTTGTAACTCTTCCTATATATTAACTTCATATAATCATCATGTTTCAGTCATTCCCATGACATATGCAACTCAGTAGATTTCCAGACATCCTGTTGATATTTCTACTGTGGTTAAAACCATTGTTTCTTGGGTTCATATTCATTCTTGGGGAATGGGTTCATATAATCAACTTGCCAACAGGCTTCACCAAGCTTGTGTCTTGGAATTGTCAGCACCAACAGATGCAATTCAGGGACCCTGAAAGCAAAGGCAATGCTTGGTCTAATCTGATCACTGAACTAAATACAAGGTGCAGAGCACTGAAGTCACCACATTAGATTGTGCATACCTGGTTTGCAGAGGAAGCTCAAGGCTCGAGACAGGAAGTCACATGCAGAAAATTGGGTTGTACATGGTCATCCTTCGCATCATATGAACTCTTTTTTCGGTGGGACTTTTATTTGCTTCATTTCAGATCAATAAGTTTGTTCAGCTCCTGTGATTTCTTTCCTTACTTTCTTCTTACCTTCTTACTGGGGCCTCCAGAAATAAGTAATAAAAGAAAGCAATATGCAGTATTTTATGTGGGATCATTGTAGATCATTAAAAAAGAAAAAATGTATAAAAACCAGTTGAATCTCCTTCTTATTTCCTTCACCTCTTGCTCAAACCAGGAGTACAGACAGTTCTGTTCCAAATCTGTTTTGTTTTACCCTTCTCTAAAGGGAAAGAGTAGAGTAGTGTGTGGGGTGAGGTCTTTAACTTGTTTATTTAAAATTATGTTAAGACTGTGCTTGTTTTGCTCAGGCATCACTTGAGGTATCACCTGAGGACAGTATGAATAACTTAAAGCAGCAGACCACCAAGTCCACCAGAGTATAAGCTTAGCAGTGCAGCAGTGTCAAAATGCCTACATAAAAGATACCATTTATGGATTCCACCAACATTGCCACATGGTGTTTGTGTTGCCAGCTTGAGCCATGACATCAAGATAAAGTGCAAAACTCAACAGGATGCTGAGGAGAAGCACATCCTCCTGAGAAGAATGTGCCATCCTCCAAGCAGTAACCATTTTCCTCAGAGCATAGATTCAGGCCATGTTCTTTGAGAAGCTAAAAATGTCTGTCTTGTACCTTTGCACTTAATTCAGCCCTGTGCTTTGCATCCTGTCTCTGAAGACTTAATTTCAAAGTAAGACAATAATCTGCTATCAGGTACAGAAACCATGGTGATGACTGTACTTCCACAAACCTAAACAATTTTCCAATTATGGAAGGAGCTGTGAAATGCAATCTTGGCCACTAAAGCTCTCCTACACATCATACAGGTGTTCACAGCTTTCACCATGCTGTGAAATACTCATCAAAATAGAAGCCTAATTAACACCTCTTACAAAGACTGCAAAAAGTGACTCATCAGTGTTATGCTGTTAGCAGGAATAACTGGATTCCTTGGACACCACCAGCAATATCATTCACACATGCACCCATGTCAGCCCTTGTAAAGGTGCACATTATCAAGAGAATTAGTCAGGGTAGAACTGAGACATATGATTTTCGATACTCCAAATTACAACATAATGATTACTTTCACAACACAGTTAAGACACATAAACACAAGTTGTTCTAAAAGGCCGCTTCAATTATTATCTATTCCTGACAATCTGAGTACACAAGAACAATCAGAGGAATAAAAGGGAGAGGTTTATATTTTTTTTAAAATAAACTTTTAATGTGCTATATAGGCATGATCACTACAAGATCTTCCACCTATACGCAATACTACACACTGTTAACACACTGCATTTTCACTGTACATTAAAAAATCTGGGAAGAATATTCCTTCACTGGAAAAATATCATACAATCACTTAAATAAACAAAGACAACATTACAGTGCAAACAAAATCCTGGTTTTATTTTTTTTGCAATTACTGAGTACTTTCTAAAAGTATTTTAGAAAGATAATAAAAAAACCTTCCCATGGACAACCAGTATGTTCTGAGATGATTTCCTCGTGCTGAACCAAGAACCTTGATCTGATCCTTGAAGCTGTAGTAAGTGGTATAGTCATTTGTACGATGCATATTCACATGATTTGTATGAAGCAATGGATCTCAACCCAAAATTTGTATACAGCAATAAAATGGCACTTGCTGGCTTCATCTGACTTTTGATCAGACCCATGACAAGAAAGGTCTGGTACAATAGTTATCCCCATGAATTAAAGACAAAGTGCTTAAGGAAGCCAGACAAGGCCTTGGTTAATGATGCTATTGGTTTCTACTGGTAATTGCTGTTAGACAGAGTAGGGGCATACTTTTTTTCCCTTTAAAGAAGAGAAACAGACCATATAACAGCAATCATGCCAGATTCAACACACAAAAGGAGAAATATAACATATTTCTGTCCCAAAGGGCATGATAGTGTTGCTCAAGCCCACAAAGGCCAAGACTCAGAGCAGATGTCACCTGATTCCTAATCTGTGTGAGCTCTGCCACCTTCATAAACTCCTACTCTGGTGAGAGAATATACTAACTTAAAAGTGCCTGTATGGGCTTTTCAGTTGGGTGATGTTAAGAGAATAAAGACTTTAGGGAAATAAAAAAGCAGGTAGGTGAGTACATGAAAAGGGGATGCTTGTTTTCACTTGGAGAGGAATGTTGTCTCTTTGTCCTCCATTGTGGCACCCTCCTCGGAAAACTGGAAAACCTATTTCAATGCAGCTTCCGATTCTGGGTGAGACAGACAGTTTGACCCACTACCATTGCTGCACAGAATGACACTGGGCTCTTCATATACATATGATCAACTTCTGTTCAGTCTGCATTGGATGCCATAAAAAGAATAAGGCAGGCTTAAAAGGAAACAGAATATTTAGCACCAGTGACAGTATGTGGGTCATCCTTGAGGTTCTTACCAGATTAGACAATACCATGAAGCACAACTTTTACAGGCAGGAAGTGGTTATTCCATTACAATTTTCAGATTTGCACTTCTTTCTAAGCATACATTAAAAAATAGTAGTAGCTAAGAAAGCTGAATTAAATAGCACACAATTTCACAGTCCTATTGCTGTCTGTAAAATACATAACCTGCATATAACCAGTTTGCTACTATACCAGCTGATGGGTTAATGCACAACATTCTAGACGTATGTGGGAGATGGCACAACATGAGGACTATAAGGCTATAGATTCCCCAGTTCCAGCTTGTGTACAATTATAACTTTTCACTTATCTCACTGAATGAGCACACAGAGCATGTAGAAAATATGTCCCAAGTGGATGGGCACTGAGTTGGCAGGGCTAAGATACAGAGCAGCTTCCACAGTGCTTCTGGCTGACAGTGACTGGAATACAGCAGGAGGCAGGCTTCTGCTAATGATGAAAAAGAGCACTGGCCAGAAGGTATGTGCCAATGGGGCTGTGTCTTAAGAATGCCTTGGTAGACCAGAAAAGCAAATTCTGCTCTGCTACATACTGCAGTTCTCACAGCTGAAAAAGCCATCTTGTGGAACGGCAGTGTGATATGCATGTTAGCCTGCCACATCAGTAGGACAGCTGTTTGATTCAGATGAATGAGCAAGTGAAGATTTTGCCTACTAAAGCTTTATAAAAGCCTTTGACCACCCTCATGCATAAATACTAGCCCACATATCAAAATTACTTATGCTAACTACTTAAAACATTATGGTGTAACTGCCCAAACAGAATTAGCTGCCTGTACCTACAAATGAAACTTGCAAATGAAGACAGTAAACATTAAGAGATTATTGTACCAAAAAGGATAAAAATATATAACAAACTACTGTTTAACTACATCCCCTATCCATAGGTAATTGACCATGATTTACTCTCAAAAAATTATTTTAAGATTGTGTGGCTTATAGAAGTTCAACATTTGACTACCCCAAGAAACTGCATTAAAATCCCAAACCCATCAAGCTATGTGACCAGAGCCAGAGACTTGCCTGCTAAGCAGCTCCTTCTAAGGTCCATCAAGAACACCCTAGGGTCCCTCAGAGTAAGGCTACTCTTTCTCATGGAGAAGTTTCTCAGGGTAGCAAGAGAATAAAAGTTGTTGGCTTTTTTACTGCTGAGAAGAACTTGTTGATTCTTCTCAAAATATGAATGAAGCAGTTTTGTTGGGAAGCACTTTTATTCACATAGATGGTCTGGGAAGGTAATCTGCTCTCCCTGCACTAAAATAAGTGTTCTTTCTCTTACGCAGTAATACAGTTCTAGAGGCATGCTGCAGCGCAAGTGTATCACACACACAGTCCCACAGACAACTCTGCAGAGAGCTCACATTCACAAGACTAAAGGCTGCCTCTTGCCATCATAGACTCAAACTCTGAATTCTGGCAATGAATTCTGTGCAACCCAGCTTATCTCTCACCTCCCATCCACAGGAAGGGGTGAGACTAGGTTATTAGAGAGTCCGTACAGCCACAGGGTAGAGCAAGGACAAGTGTTCTGCTCCTTTGATAGGCAGCTTTTTTGTAGTGTAGTAGTGGATGACTTCAGGAACACTGTTGAAGGGAGGGCTGTTCTGACCCAGGATGTATTTTTCTTTGGTTTTCGTCAGCTTCATATGCATAAAACCTTGATTGCTCCTGCAAGGAAAGCAAAGTGTGAGTTCATGCTTATGCATAGGGAAGAGGGGTGCAGCACCATGGCAGGCTCTCCTTATGGAGGGGAAAATAGGAGAACAAAATGCCAGTAGCTGCTGGGTGGCAGGCCAAGACAATGGCCAGACTGACAGTCTCCAACTGCTAGTTGCAAACCCCCATCAACAGTTCACCACAAAGGCAGCCTAAGGCAGTATTTTGTTTTCAGCACCTGTGCAGCCTGTGCAGGGCTGTCTAACACAGAAAGTGATCCAGAGATGTGCCAGAAGACAATCCATTTCCTCCCCATGGCCCTCTCTCCAGCCCCTTCAATATTTTCCTATGAACACTTATTTTCACTATAGCCAGTCATTAATTCTGGACCAAAATATCTGTGGTGTTGGCCTGCCAGAGGTCTGAGGGTCCCTTCTTAGGCACAAGCGAGCCATGACCCTTGCTCAGCTAGGCAAGACAAGACCTGTCCTGTTCTACCCTGTGGAAGCCTCAGGGCAGACCTTATCCATTCCACCCTGGCAGTAACTGTCCAGAACACATCTCTCTGCCTAATCTGGTGGCTTCAGGTGGGAAAACTACTCCAGGTGAGCATATTCCCAAGGTTCATGGCATAATACTGCACTAGATCGAGCACTATAGTGAGGAAGGACTGCTATCCTGTGGTCTTTCTGCAGGCACTCTCTTTGAGGGAAGGCTCATGATTATGCAGGCAGGAGAAGAGTGTTATGGAACTCATGGAACTGCCCTGCCTGGTCTTGGCAAAGCAACCTGTCCAACATAATTCCACTCTGATGGGTAGCACCCCCACTGCTGTACAGCACCAGAGGTAAATCTGGCCTCAGCTCTTCCCAGAAGTAACCCTTCAGTGTCTGCTGCCTTAACATAACATACAGGCTACTTTACTATAGAGTTCAGCCACGGCAACACAAGCACAAAGAACAGCTCCTACACATCAAGATGTTAAATGAGGCTTAGAAGGTTTTTACAGCTTGTTTGATGTCCCAATCCCTAACCTTCTGGCTCCAAACCATTGTTTCTTCTAGGTGTGTCCAGGGGCAGAGACAGTAGTATTAAAACTGTAGTTGGTCTGTGTCAGCAGAGAAACCCAATTCAAGATGACAAAGAAAGCTGCAGCAAGAAAACAAATTGTGTTAAACCCAGCTTCTCTAAAATCTGCCACATTCTAGTTAGCAGGTGCAGCATTCCCTTTATAAGTGCCTGTATCATAACCAAGCTCATATCTTTCAGATGTATTCAACAATTCTCTGATGAAGAGAACCTTTATGGTGAGCAGAAACCTCTGCAAGCACTGTAATTATGGCTCTACATGCTTAAAATCTTGCTTTAAATATCAATTTATTAGTGGGAAAACATATCTGTCAAGT
>VZTT01056439.1:0-24560 GCA_013400855.1 Buphagus erythrorhynchus
TTTGCTTTCCTACATGAAAACAAATGTGTAAATTTTTAGTAGAGAAAATCTTTGACTACTGTGATAGCAAATCCATCAAAATAACTTCACACAAAATGACTCCTGGAAAGACAAAGATTGCCAGAAATACTCCCTCCCACACCATGCAGATTTTATAAGCTGTTTTGAAGGATCTGGAGGGTCAAAGTGAAATATAAATTCTCAGAAACTGCACTATTAAATCAAACATAAAACCTCTGATTTTTTTTGGTGTAAGAAAACCATCAAATCAGACCTGAAGCAATACAGGAACATCTTATGCCTTAGACATCATCCACTTGGCTATACATATGTCTCTGCCTACAAGGGAAGGAAAGAATGTACTTAAAAAGGAGTAGAGGATAGAAAAAGAAACTTGGAATATGTCTCTACATGCCACGTTTGAGAGAGGGGAAAATAACCTTGCAATATGTCTTTAGAAAATATTTTCTGCATTCTCTTTCCTTAACTGAAAGATATAGGATTGACCATTTCTGTGTCTAGACCCTCCCTCCTGCAGTATTGCAAGGCTTTGCAGTCATCATTTACCTTGCCTATATCCCTGTGGATGTAAGAAATTATCATTATTCTTCTTTTAGGATGGGGAACTGTAACACAGGAAAGATTTCAGCATCCTCCTTGAAGTAACAAAGAAGTCTGAAGCTAAGTCAGGAGTTGAGCCCTGCTCTGTCGCGTGGTGATCCAGTAACCTACTCACCAGACTATCATTTCAATTTGTCTTGCCCTACCCTGAGTTGCATAGCCAATAAATTGTGCCTGGTCTTTTGTCAGGTCCTCCAGTAATGTTTTGGATTGTTACTGTCACTAGTCCAAAAGATTACAGACAACACTTTGTAGATATTACTTCTTTTGTGAGTAAAGCTGCACCTCTGACCAGAGTGGGTTTAATACCTAAAATAAAGCAGCTCAGGAATTTTTCCATGAACCTTTTGGAAAAAATTATTTGCTATAACCAACATTTTCCTTACTATCATTCCACATTCAACACAAGATTTCTGCATAGGCGTTTTTGAACTTTAAGAAGAAACCATTTTTCAGACATATTGCTTGATTCAGAGGCTGCTGGTTAGAGCTCCCTCCTAGAGTGTGATAGGCTTGGCTTTTATCCCTGGCCTGCCCCATACAGAGAAAGAAGGTTTTGCAGCCTCCCTTAGCTGCTGGCAGTTTTGGCATGATGGTCTTCTACTTCTGAGTAAAAATTCTTATGAGATTCAGGCTTATCAAAGGAGAATAAGGAAATGTTCCTCAATATGAGAAACCAATTAGTGGATCTTATCTCTGCCTCCACAATGAAGCAGGTTTAATCTTGGTCTGTAAAACATTTAATCTGGGCTTAAATAGTTCTTCTTCAGGGAGAGCAATAGTGTTGGTAAAGATATCCATACTGTCAACTTGATTTATTCTCTCTTTTGCTGAAAACTCCTGATCTTTCAATTTTCTACACTGCCTATATGATAGTCCGCACCCAGGCTCTGATTTGCAGTAACCAGCTAGTTATTTTGGCCACAAAAACCACGGCAGGGAAGAGAATTACTTTGCTGCAGGGCTGCTCACTACCACCAGTAGAGATAGCATCGTGCCAAGCTTCTTTTTCCCGGCACAGTACAGAAGGATCCAGCCCTACAACAGTATCCCAGCAGGATTCAGGGTCCTCACCTCGCACTCAGAGGTCACTGCCTCAGCAGCCTCCTACAAAATCCCTGCTGTAAAATCACAGGCTCACAAGCAGCTCTCTGGCTGTTCAGCTACCTACCTTACTGGCTCTAATCCAGTTTAAATAATAAATAAATAAAAATCCAAGATTTATCAGAGGACAGAATGGGAGCAAGGTCCCAGAAGAGACTCGGACACTTTGGATAGACCACAAAGGAGCGTAAATAAACCAAATAACAGTATTTCTCTCTGGAGGCATAGGAGTAACACTCAGAGGCAAGGGCTCAGCTCCCTGCTGCGTTGCAGGCACCATGGATGACCTCTTCTCATCTGTAATGTGTACACAAACATTATTCCACCCAGACTGACAGTAGCCTCTGTACAGCTTCAAGCAGTGTGTTTGCACAGATGAGGTTCAGCCCTTGGAGGGTGCCTCTAGCTGTTGCTGTTGTCCCAAGTGTGAGGAGTCTGGAAATGAATGGATAGTCTGAACAAATCTCAGACAAAACCAAAAAACTAGCCTTTAAAGGGCTTTGTTGGGAAATAAAGAATTCTCCAATTTGGAAGGAGGGGAGGGGAGCATGAGGACTGGAGAGAGCAGTGTAGGAGGTTTTTCTTGTTAATTGTTTTAGTGAACTAGTTGTGACTCCCTCATGACGCAAGACAGACCTGACAGACATGCAGTTTATCAGCCACGCCTCAGATAATGGAGGAGGTGCTGTTAATTGAAACAAAATGATTTTGCAGAACATTAATACCCTCAGAAGACTTATATCTGTCCTTCATTGGTCTAGGTAGGGAGGCAGAGCTGATCAACACCGCACTTAACCCAGTGGAAGCAGAGATTCTAATGTAAATGTGTAAATTGGATCATAGCAATGGATTAATATGTGCAACTGCACTGAAAAAAATAACGTTATAGTGGAAGTGGAGGTCTGAAAAATGTAGTTTAAATTTCTGCCCTACATTGTCTTCAACAGTCAAAATCTATTTCATTTTGTGACAAAATTGTGCACTGATTTTTCCAACACAAAAAGTAAATACCAGTGTATATGTGCCATCTCAACTATGAGGTGCCCTCCCCACCCTTCTGTTGACATCCTACAGGGAAATGGATTGGACAAACACTCATCAGGACCACACTGTTGATTCAAAAATTCGAAATCCATCTGATATTGCTTCTGCAGGGGCAAAGGACAAGCACAGAACTGCAGTGTCTACAAGACCAACAACACTCCCTGTTTTCCAGCTCCCTTAATCCTGATTTCTGGTAGTATGCTATGCACTGGTTGTTGCACCTGCCCTCCCTCATGGGAGATCCTGCATGGTTGGATCTTCCCCCAGATTTGCAAGCAGCACATTAACAGCTGGGGGAAGGGTCTGTATTTCCCTTGTTTTACTTGAAGAATCTTGGGAAAATCAGTGGCATAGCTTTTAGAGACAGTGAAAGTCCAGAAGAATGGCTCAAGTCTTCAATCATATGTTTCAATGCACATCCCACTAAGAAGAATAGGCCTTCAAAGTCAACCGTCCATCTCTGACGTTCCAAATTTTTATGTTATTTATAAATATCCATGTTATTCTTACTAGCAGGATAAAACTTCAGTTAACTTAAACTGAAAATAAACAGAAACTTCAGTCCTAAAATAAAGAAAAAAAAAGATTAAGTGCATTCCCAGATATCTGAAATATAAGAGATTCCTGAGATTCTCTCAGAGAGGCATGTTACACAATTCAGAAGTGTTATACTATCCAGAAGGGCTGATATTCAGCCTATATCCTGTCTCAAAGTTGTTTGCTGAAGCCATTTCTGAAAATAGTTCTGCCACAGACATTACACAATGGGCAACAGTGGTACTGCAGCTCACTAAATATGAATCAACTGGACAGCAGCCCTTTTGCATTCTTTGTGGAGTGCTGCTTTGCTGTCTTCTTTGTCAGAAAGGGAAAATCACCTGTAATATGGGATACAAAGCTGTATGATTTTCAATGTCAGGCTGGTCCTTTACAGAGGGCTGGAATCATGTGTCAAAACTTTCTATACTGGTGAAGAAAATCTTTTTTCCTCTCTCTTTAGTAAGATGCTGGGAGTACCTCCATATTAGCCCTTTTATTTTTCCCCTCTTTAGTCCTCTTCATTTATATCAAAATTACAATTTTTCAACAGTAAAACTGAGTGTAGCTAATGAGGCAGAGATCCAGGAGAAAGAGTTTTACGTAAGTGTCATTGAAATATAGTGCAGACTCTGATCTGAAACTGTAAAGGTCAGTCTTTAAATAACCAGGTCTTTTGGGATCTGACCTATCCAAGAGCATTTTAGCTTTGACTGGACTTTCTTGTTCAAATTCAGTTCTCTGGAAATAGTGCTGTGTCCAAGAGTACATCAGCAGGGCAGGACTATTCTTAGAAAAACAAGACAAAATCTGCTTGCCTCAATACTCCTCACATTGTCACCAAAACCAAGGACTGCAGCTGTGGGTGCTGTTTCCATTGTGCAGTACTGCAGCACAGCTGGCATTTCATTCTCTACACCCTATGATTTAGTCTAACCACATTCAAGACAGGAGGAAGTAATACAATTCCCTGAGCCCTCCCACTCTCAAAACACATAAGTTGTTTTCCTGCATCAAACTCTTGAAACACTGAAGCTGGTAGTTGACCACCAATTTTCCTATTGCCCGCAGAAATAGTTTCTTGTTAACCCTGACTTGGATCCTTCCAGGTCCTGATAAAATCTGGGAGTGGAAAGAATCTGACATGAATGTGCAGGACGTGAGAGGACAAAGAAGGTAGGGGAGTGGCACAATCTAGTGTTCAGGGTCTCAAGACATTGGAAGTAGAGGATGCAGCAAGTGAGCAGCTCTAGGGATCCCAGATCACTTGTACAGAACAGCAGGGAACAGCATGGTTTTCTAAAACAGACATTAGGGCAGTGAGATGTAGAAGAGACCACAGGGTTGCAGAATTTTGCTGGGAAAAAGAAGGGGAGGTTAAACCCCACCCTCAGTTTCTTCTCCCAACATCACAAGTGTGTCTAAGGAGTGATGTTCACAAGGTAAATGCAGCACGACACATGGATGAGCTATAATTGTTCCTAGGCAAATTGTGGACTTAATTGCCCAGAAAATCATCCAAACATTCTCTGGATTGTTCACATCTCAAATTCTAATGTTGAATGGCCCTTTTGTACCTTCAACCTGAAGGTCATGCATCAAGTCAGCTGATCATGTTGAAGATGAGGAGGGGCTGACTTCCACATCTGTATTATCTTATTCCACTGCACAGCCTCTATAGCCCCAGACAGAAGGAAACAAAAAGACTATATCATTGCAAAGCAGAATAGTTTGGTTTGCTCTTATAACTAACACTTCATCCATAGATTTTGGAATGTCTGTTATTTTTCGGATGAACTCAGAGCTGACTTACCTGCAAAACATATTCTCATTTGCAGAGAGTCACTGACTCTTCTGAAAAAGATACCAATTTTTTACAAGGGTGATTTTATACCCAGTAAGTCCTTGGTGGTGTGTTTGACATGCATTCTTTATAAAACCAGCCCTTAACTGCCAGTTTGTTCTCTGTATATAAATATACAGAGAAAGGATGCATACATAGTCCATGTAACCTAGAACCCTTTTAAGTTGGTTTTGGAAGGCGACCCGTGTTACCACAGTGAGACCTTCCAAGGCATTAAACTGCCAGTATTGTCACCATGGTCCAGCCATTATCAGAGAGAATATGAGTACAACCCCATAAGAATTGCTATTTTATTGTTGGCACAGTAAGAAAAGAAAAATAAAAAAAAGAAACACGCCAGAAACACATTTTGAAAAACTGTAGGTCGACTCCACACAGAAAGATTTAAGGGTAATGAGTGCTTTCTTTACCTTCATTCAAGACTAAGACTTACTCAGCAATTCTCATTGCTATTAAACCTGCAAAACCTGAAGATGTGCATAATTTTAAAATAAATTAATCAAAAAGCTTAGTGTTTTTAAAATCATAAAAATAGTCAGAATTGCTATCATGCTTGGCTTGGGTGTGCAAGAACAATGAAAAGATAACCACTGATATAGCCACATTGACTAAAGCAGAAAATAAGAACAGTGGTAGAGATAACTTACTCCAGACTCCAGAGTGTTGTGAGAACCATCCTGATGTCCCCTGACTCTCATTCAATGTGCTAAACACTGAACCTCACTTTTTTTTCACAAAACTAGAGCTTTAAATTCTCTGTGCACTTTAGAATTGCACAAAACTTCTATAAAATCATTGAGAATAAAGCAAATGTCGAGGTTTTGAGAAAAGTATCTTCAAAGCATTTTATATTATCTCAGAGCGGAAACATTCTTGATGTCAAATGAGCTAGCCTTCTGTTGCCAGTGAATTTATATTTGACCATATCTGAAATAGAAGGGTTTTGTTGTGATTACAAACCTGAAAGTATTTCCAGTGGCTTGCAGTAAAGTGAAAATGGTCCCTCAGTTCACTAGCCTAACACACAGTTTGACATTGACACACCTTAAAACAAAGCCGGGGTTAAATACAACACTTTATAAAGCAGCTCAAATCTTCTAGTAGTGACATTTCAAAAATGAACATAATATAATAGAACAAAGGGGGCCAACACAAAGGAGGGTCACCGTGAAGAGTCCTATGTTTTCCCATGGTGACAGCAGGAAATTCACTGTTCCTCCTGTCCATTCAGGATTACTCAGCCACAGCCACAAGCCACTCACTTAGCTGTGTGCCAGGACAGTGCAGCTGCAAAAGCAAGCAGAAAGCTCAGCCAAGATGTTCCTCACAGGGCATTGAGACATATTTTAGACTCAGGAGTGTGGCCTTTTAGACCAGACAAAACACAGAAGCAGCCTTTGCACACAGTGGCCAGCAGCAGACTCTGAGGGTTCCCTGGTACAGCAGGCGATGAAAAGTAAAGCACCACAAATGTCATCAATGCATTGTGACTTCTTCTGATTGTGATAGTTTATATCTGTTAATGTTATGTATGAAGTATAACTGGGACCTGAAAAAGAGCTGCATAATTCAGCTTGTTATTCATTCATACACATGCAAACAAAAGAAAAACAAAGCATAAAAATCTCATGTGTTTTTTTCCATGGCTATAACTCTCAGTCTGAGAAAGATCTTATTTTAATTACATACTAGGGAAGCAATATTGTGGTGGAATTACCAGAGTTTATGAATGGGACTGTGGTTGTTCACTGTACCCAGAAAGTTAGAAGGACGCTTCAGTCCCTTTGCCCAGGTCAGTTCAGCATAGTCACCAACCCCGTTCCTCTTCCCCTTCACCTTCACATGATGTCTGGTCTCTTTGGAAACTTTTTGATTTCCAGCTTCCTGTTTCTCCTTGAACTCACAGTCAGTTAGTCTCCCAAACACTTTTTCACTTTTTTTAAGCTATCACAGACACCAAGAACTGATTTATTTGAGGCACAGTTATACTTCTCCAGAAGAAATCTGATTCTAAACAATCAATCTGTAGTGATGGTTTACTGAAAGTGACATTGTATCAAAAAGTCATATACCATAACATGGAAAGCAATTTGTCTCCTTATGATAAACCATCTTAATACATGCTTACTGTCATGGATTGATTAGGTTTGAGTGTAAAAACCAAGGTGATATAAAAAAGGGGATAATGAAGATTTCTAGACCTTATAAAGCCTAATAAGAATTTTTACTAACCTCAGTTTGCTCCTGTAATGTTAGTGAAGGGTAATTGAGTATAAGAACTTGAACATGATCTATATCCTTTCCTATAATCACCTTGACCCAGAAGACAGCTGCACATGATGCAGAATGTGGACTAAAGCCAATATCTCTAAATAAGACTTCCTGTTGTCTAAATCCAGTTCTAAGGAGTTAAACAAAGTAGGTGCCAATTCCTGAAGATTCAAAGATAATAAACAATCAGCTGTATCTATTTCAAGAGAGAATTTTAAGATCAATGTGCATGTTGACTTTATCCTCCCTAATGAGTTAGCATCAAAACAATCTTTCTCACAGAAACACTGCTGAATCACTGACTTCAGAGAATATTTAAATCTTCTGGCAGGAACATAATATGGTTCCCTAAAATTATTTGGTTAAAGCAAGCCAAGTGATAATACATACCACAAAATTTCCAATTTTTGTTATGATTCATGGTCGTCATCTTTTCAGGGTTTTTTCCCGAATAGGAAGCCAAGAGTATGAAAAGCCAAGATATTATTTCAATTATATAAGTGAATCTATCAGATCAGATGCCAAAATATCAAGCTGTGGTCGTACTGCCTGATGCTGACACTAAAAATAAGTATCTTGATATGTGTTTCAAGTCTAGGACTTATTGAAAACCTGTCAGGCAGTTTTCCCAAAGTCTGAGCATATTGTGTGCTTAGGGCACTGAACTTGTTGTAGGTATGCTCTGGGATTGTCTGATTTTCTCCAAAACAAATCTTCTGCATTATGATTCTGACACCACTTTTGTGGTTTGCTTTGCAAGCTCAGTATGACTGAATGAAAGAATTGAAGCAGTGGGGTGTGTATTTTGAAACCTTGCCCAGTGAGGCTCACAAGAATATTTTAAAATGGACAAGAGACATAATCTAACTTTCAGGTCAGGAACCTTTTTCTTCAGGCTTCTGCAGGAACCAGTCTTTGTCTTCTTTTCTTCAGATTCAGGGTGTGGGGAATATTTAGGGAATGTGCATAGTTCCTGCTGCCACACATATATCTGATGCTTCATAAAAAGTCATATTTTATATAAGTGTAGGCATATACATGCATATAATATATGGGTTAATCTTACATATAATACATACTCTTTAAATCTTCAGCATGTGACACATGCAGCTTTCTGTAGGCATGAGCAGATGCTTCATTACAAACCGTGTTAAATTTTGTCCTTTTTTCTAGAAAACAGAAGACTTCACATAAGCCCTGCAAACAAGGAGTGCCACTAATACGATCTGTTAGCATGATGTCACATTTATCTGATGTCACCATGCATCTCCCTTTGAGTTTAATCTGTCAGGTCTCCAGGATGAAGCATGTCTGGATGTCCTGTGACAAGTGCTGTGTGTGGCAAGTCTCTGCAGCATCCTGCTGCTGGCAGGTGCTATGACACACTGTCTTCATTTTCTGGAGTTGGATCCCTCCATGGGTGACACAGGATGACATTCACTCCTCTCTATTACTCTCTAGACACAGTCTTGAGTTGTTAACACACCCAAAAGATTAAGTTCCACATCACATTTTTCTTTTCCTAGGATAGGCTGATGTAACACATCTCTTAGAGGCATGAGGTTAGCTTACATCACCCATAGATCTTTTCTCAGTCAGCTACCCGTTGCATTTGGCAAATCTCATTTACTATCAGTGCATGCTGCTCCAGGTAGCCCAAGTCCTGCAAATCACACAGTCATTAGCACAGAGGAGGTGCTCCATTTGTAAAGAGAAGAGATCTTCATTTGTTGAAGAGAAGAGATACTGTCCAAAACCAGCAATGTGGTGATTGCTCTGGACACACTATCATTTATGTTATTACTGCCTGCAAGTGCCAGCTTTCCCAAGTGAGTGAGAGCACCTTCTTTTGATCCTTGTGTTACACTGGATAACTCCCAGATATTCTACCCCCACCCTCCAAAACTCTTAATAATATATTCAAACATGGAATGCAATAAAATAAGGTATCAGAATATCTTTGGTTCAGTTTATCCTGCAATGCACGCTGAAAATATTTCTTCTTCCTTTTATTATTACACAGGTTCAACTCTTTTTAAAAATATATCTCTTCATTCAAAAGAATAGATGTTGGGGCTGGTGGTTGCAAAAGATATTTACTCCCAATTCTCTATAAAATATTAATTAGAATAAATATTTGTGCCTCCCTATTTAAGACCAGACTTCTACATGTTTTATACTACACTAGTATGTCCAACACTGAGAGACAGACACAGTCACCAAGGTCAGCTTCATTTCACTGCAGGATTTCCTGCATTTCTCATCAGATTTAAAATAGCTTATGATACCTCACACTATGATTTCCATTGAAAATACTGACCTGTGGCCTATGCACAAAGTATTTTTTTCCAGGGTTGTGTGAATATCAACTGTTCTTAAAAAAGAAGAAGGTAGCTGGTGTCACTGCTAAAAGAAAATGCTTAAGATTAAGAAGAAAATTAAACTGGAAGAAGAGAGGAGAGGCAAGGAGGAAGGAGGGAATGCAGCTATCTCTGACATGACTTGCTCCGAGGGCTCAGCTGGGACTGTGGCTGTCTCTGGGCCGCACTGTGGGATGTGCAGCAGTGCAGCCAGGTTTGCACGGCAGGAGCCCATCCTGCTCCGCCGCTGACACCCGGCACCCGAGCGGAGGCAGGACTCGTGCTGCGCTGACCCTGCCGTGACTCCGATCTTCCCACTTCAAAGGAGGAGGACTCCTGCAGAAGGCAGCCTGAGATTCCTAAACTGTTTTTCACACAACAGATGAGCAGCTTTTGATAAACCAGAACATACAGTATAATTAGGCCTCAAACAGCATATACTAATTACGAGCACAGAATTATGCACATTCTAATGAGAGTGCTGGAAAGGGGCATAGGGAGAGGAACTCTAGCAAGCACAGGCAATCTTCAGCAGCCACAGCCACGGTGCAGAGAAGCTGTGCCTGGAGACGTGGTGCTGCAGGGAGAAGGATACTGAGGGAGACCAGGACAACCGAGCTGTTTAAAACAAAATTTTACAGTGTTTAGGCATTGCTGCCACCAGGAACAGGCAAGGGGGAAGGAGACTCACAACATCAGTGGAGGCAACAGAGGATCCAGCTCTTTCCAACAACCACCAGCTTCATCTGCAGGAGGTGGCAGGAGTGAGTGCACTTGAGGATGTAGGCAAGGCACCTTCAGGGCAGCCTTTGTGGTCTGCTGAGGCCAGCTGTGTGTTTGCCAGGCACACCACAGAGCCTGCTTGTCCCTGGAAATCAAAGTTTGGGGCCTGTGAAGTGCCAGCACATGCACAAGAAAGATGTATTCAGGGTTGTTCATATTCACCAGTTCTTGACGGCTTTAGTTCACACATTGAATAGCACCAAATATCTGCTTGAGTGGAGACTCTCAGATGGGTTCCAGAGTGGGATAGGGACCCTCAAAAACATCCCAACTTATCAACCATAGAATAAAAAATGTGAAGATCAGCAAAAATGGACCTAATCACAAAATTTATTCTCCAGAATCCCTGTGAATAGCGTTACTCCATCCAGATTGGGCTCAAAGAGATCAGAGGGATCTACCTGGTGTCAGGAAAAACCATTTATCCAACATGAGATATCACTGTGGCCCCTTTATCACACCTGCCCCCTGTACTGGGGCCTGGGGTTACCACCAGAAAGCCTTTTCCCCCAGTCATTCAACACTTTCAGATCCAGAACTAAAACTGGTATTTCAGGTTGTTCTCAGCCTTACTCTCTTCTTAACCAAAAAACCATTTTTCTGAAAGTCCATCTGTAGCCCATCCTGAGGTCAGCCAAGCATATCTCACTCCAGCAGTGGCATAAGTCCTACATGTGAATGTGTGGGTTTTGTTACCTCCTGTTATAACCCTCAGAAGTGGGTCTACCCACACAATGTGAGGAATGAAGCACAAAAACACCCACGGAGAAGATGGAGATCAAAGTTACTAGTAGATAATCAGATTTTACAAAGACGGTTGTTCTGGAATATACAGGGAAATCAATCACCTCTATGACTGAAATCTATCACCTCTATGTTTTAATAGAGGACGTGGAATTTGAGACTATAATTCAGGAATTCCCATGTTGCACGGCATATCTGGCAACCATAGCGCTATTCTAGGAAAAGCAAATTTTATGCTTGAGCGTACCACTGAATTCTTCTGTGACACTGAGTAAGTCACTCTGAGCAGATTTTCCCTCATCCTGTGTTCCTTGATTTTGCATCCTTCCCATTCCCCTCAGGTTGCCTCCATCTCTTCATTGCTAGGGCACCAGAAGGAAAAACAGCAGGAACAGAGGATATTAGACCCTGCTATTAGATGCTGTGCCATAGCCGTACATGGCAACAGGAGGAGAAATTACAGGGAAAGTTATGTTCATCTCCTATAGCCTTGGGGCAGAGGATGTCCAGTGCAGATGGCATCTTCGGAAACCTAAGTGCCAACTTCTGCCAGGTCACTGCTGAGCAAATAAGAACTAAGGTTTCAAGTAGCACATAATTCAGCCAAATCTGGGGACCTCTTTACAGATAGTAAGAAAAATGCACACCATTTGTGATGAAATTTCCAAAAGACCTGAGGCTGAAGTCCCTGCTGTCCATGGAAAACATAAGTGTGGTCTGGTCATTTGATGCAAGTAACTGAAAAATGGAGTCCTGTAATGGAAAACCTTAAACAAAAAAGACTTCTATTTGCCTTGCTTATAATAATTTTATCAAAATAGAGACCTTATATGGTGCTTATTATTTGTACTTAAAACTGTGGTCAGTTTGTAAGTTACATTAATTTAGAGGGGGAGATAAATCTTTTCTATGAAGTAGTGAAGTAACTTACACAAGATGCCATGTGAGGTTGATGACAAAGCCAGACACACAAATGATAAGTGAAATCTTGCACTTAGGAAATATAATGAAGTTCTGCCACTGATTTCCACAGGATCAGCCCTTCTACACATGGTGGCACATTAATAGCCCAGATTAGTTTTGCCTATCCATGCAATGCAGCTCACTCTCACATTAAATGCAATGACTTTTTTATCAGTACTCCTCAGTTCAAGATCACTTGGGATAAATAATGTTTATCCTTAAAAGAAATGTCAAAGGGCATTTGTTTAAGTATGTGCAATTATTCAAACTGGAATTTGGCCAGGTCACCACGGTTAATGTCCCACTTTCACTATGGAAAAACATTTCTCCCTATTTAATGCTGGGTCTGACAACTCCAAATCAGAGGAACTAGCTAAACCATTAAGGAAATGTAAAGCAAAACCTTGATTTTACCTTTAAAAAAGGGAACCTGATACATTTTCAATACGTGCAAATGCTTTTCCTGAATTTAGAGGGATAATATTCTCTGTTTTTCAATGAAATTTGTGTGAGATTCTAAAAGAAATGCTTTATGCATAGAAAGTCCATGGTACTATTACTTTGGTAATGTGGTACTATTACTTTGGCAGGGAACCAGAAGGTCTTTCTGGTTTGATCTTTAACTACTCCTGAGCCTATTAAGTAACAGTTAAGCTCTATTCCTGGCTAGTTAAAATCTTGTACTTGATCAGAAGGTCTTTCTCACAATAAGACCAAAAAAAAAGTATCATAATTCCTCACAATGGGCAAGGAGTGAAATACCTCTTGGAACTTGTGAGTACTTTGAAAATACTTAGTAAATGCCTTGCAAACAAATGTGTCCAACATCTAAGTGTTTACTCATGTATGTGACACACGTGCAAAGGAAAGCTTTAAAAGATACAGCCAAGACTGCTGCAAGGTGCCCTCTCTAGACCACACAGCCCTTTTTGATCTCTCCTATTGCTACCACAGAGCCAGAAATCCAAGTTTGACCTTGCCCATGAGAGAAGGCAGAGGGCTCAGTACAGAGCACTGGGGAGCACCATGCTGAAATACCTGGATATTTGCACTGTCCTCCCAGTGCCAGGGACCTGCTCAGGAAGAGCACACTCACTTGTGACTTGTGTCACTTGGCACAAACTCTCTCTCCAGCAACAGGACTCCAGCATAACAATAACAGAGAGGATCTTCTAGCAGGGAATCATTAGGGTGGCCCCAAGGACAGGATTGTCATGAGGCACCTCCCATCCAAACTTACAGCTCTCAGCAGTATCCTATGGCCTGAGTCACCCAGGAACTCCTGCAGGCACTCATGAATGTCATCCTAGGAGCAATATTAGCTCATTAAAGAAAGGAAGGCTAAATAAAGTAAACACTAACTCTCATGAGTCTAAGTTGTTTAAATAAGTTTGAAAAATACATTTTTAATGGCACTGAAATGAAATTTGAAGAATTTTCTGTATTTGAATACCTTGATGTACGCTGGAAGATATGATAAATACTTTTACATGTATCCCTCAAAGAGAAACCTGAATTGTTCTTTGATGTTATATAAGGAAAGTGAGAGGTCTAGATTAGCACTATAAGGGTTGAAGAAGAGATCATAGTATAAAAAAATAAATTAGAAGTGGTAAATCTACAGAACCATTTAATTTGTCTTCCTTATAATTATTTCTTGATATTGCTGCAGATTATATGTAAATAAATATAAACCCTGGTACAGCATCAAGGCAAAAAAAAAAAAGACAAAATCAAAGAACTAGTTAAAAAATCTAGTTCAAGATCATCTTAAAACAAAAGAAACAGTGTTCAGAAGTAAAGATTCCAGGAGAAACTGGCTTTTTCTTTGACATGAATATATCTGACAGTGTTAGGAAGTAAATCCTGTTGCTGCCTTGGCAGAAAGTATTCGTCTCCATCTTTGCTGAAGAGCCAAATTTGAATTTTCATGGCCTAGAATACAAACCCTTTGCAGCTTGTGCTCTTCCAAGGAAATCCACCCTATCATCTGACACTGCATAAGAGGACCTGCACTCTCTGCATAGCAAAGTCCTTTGTGGGTCCATGAAGATAATCTCTTTGCCTGATTTTATTAAAAGCAGAATTTTCATTCAGAAAAGAAGTAATTGTCATACAGTGATCATACATTATGAAGCTATATGCAGAAAAAAACCTCAGCATAGAGACCATGGGAAAAGTATGTAAATAGTTTATTTTAAGATGAGTCAGCTAATGTTATGACTACCATCAATGGGGAAAATATGATTTTAAAAGAGCAAGATGATTAGAGTAAAGAAGGAAATAGTATATTCTTTTTTATACATATAATAAGTGGTAAAGTTAGTAATAATTTAATCTTTAAAGGTAAAGATCTAATCACTATAATAATACATCAGATTTTACAAAGAGCATATCATGTTTTGCAATTCTGAAGAGGTCATGCTACATAGCCTTTTATTATCCAAAGAACACATAGACCTGTTGAGGTTGGAGGAGATTTGAGAAGGTCTCTAGTTCAACCTCCTGTTCAAAGCAGGGTTCAAATTCAAAGACTGAATTCAGATCAGGCTGCTCAAGTCTCTGTCAGCTGTCTGTAAACCTCCAAAGATGAGGTAATGTATCTCCCACCCCTTGCCTCTACCTCCTGCACCCTCCACCTTTTAACTTAATTTCAGTTCCAGAAATCTGCCCTTTCTCCTCTGTGCATCCCTGTGAAGAGCTCAGCTTTGTACCCTCAATGACCTTCCCAAAGGCACTGGAAGCTGCTGTTGGGTCCCTCTGAAGCCATCTCTACTCCAGGCTGAACTCACTCAGCTGCCCCAGCCTCTTTTCCCAGGGTATGTGCTCCAAGATCCAAACAGGAAAATAAGAACAGCATCCCAGGTGCAATCCTGAATGCTTTTCTATACTTGTGTGTACATATGCAGCCTGGAGGCTTTCTAGATTTCCTAAAAAATAATAAACTGGCTACAAGATCCTAAAAGATCCCTGAGGTTTCTCTTACTAACTTTCAACTACATTAAGCTATATGCAAGCAGATGAGCATTAACTGTTGGAAAGCAATCTCTCTGACAGTGCTGCCCTCCTTTCTCAATCAAACTGCCTCCTACAGACAGTACAGTGTGCAGTTATCAAACTTATTCAAAATATGACTAAAGAATTCATTCAGTGGAAAAACTTTTGTTACCATATCAAAGGGCATCAGGGCATTTTTGCATCACATTAGGCCCTTTACCTCCCAATAGTGCTGGTCAGTCTGTTCCCACTTTCTCTTGCAGTAATTACTTCTGTGTCTTTGGATGCAGAAAGTCCATGCTGTTCACTGTGGAAGAAATGAGCATGACTCACCTTCTCTTTCCATATCAAACAATAATTGAATTTTTCCATTCAACCTTTCTGGCCAGAGAAAAATTTTTCCTTATGTTCAGAAGTTTCCAACCATATGGAAGGGCCATATCCACAGAAATTCAGCATCAGTTTCTCACAAGTCCTGCTCAGTTTGTGATACGTCATCAAAAGTAAGAGACAAGCTAACATCCTCTGTTAATTTCTCTCAAAATAAAAGGTCAGAAAACTTGACTTCAGCTGCCACATTTCATTGAAAAATTCAAAAATAGATGTCAGCAGATTCTTCCATGTACAACGAGCAGTCTAAATCAAGGTAGTTTCTTTTACTATAAAATACATTTTAAAAAGAATAAGAAATGTCCAGTCAATTTGGCTTTTTGCAAAAGGCTGACTCCATAAAGACCAACATTATGTCATCGTCGTGTCTGATGGCCAAGTCTGCACTGTATACAAGGTGCTCTGGGCACAGATTTTCTTCTTGTCCTTACTTAAAGTGAAGTCTCATTACAGTTTATGATCTGTGATTTACAAGTTTGAATTGAGTTAAGATCAGTCTCAGCATATCATTTCTGATCCAGGCTAGGTACTCTGGTTCATGTAAGTCTCCGCTGACGTGAGGCCAAGGAATGCAGTCACTCATTACCTATGCCATCGCCTCGCTGATGGATTACTATGGAAGAAGTTGGCTCCCAGGATCATAAGGAGAATCCTCTGCTTCAGGGCACCATGGGGACCAGGGACTCCCTGAGGCTCATGAGAACTGGGGCCTCTCCAGGGTGGAGGCAGAGCCTGTCCCACCATTCCAGCCATGCCCAGGGGAAGGGCAGATGGGGAGCAGCCAGGGGGGCTGACACAGGGTCCTGTGTTGTGGGCAGGTGGGGGAAGCTCTGGGGGTGGCTGTGAAGGACTCATTGAGCTGACAGTGCCCTCTGGACCCTAACATTTTGATACAGTCAGTAAAGCTTTTCTGAAATTCAGCCGCTTTTTTCTTTTTTAGTGAACATCACTCAGGAGTACAGCAATTAAAAAAGTCCCACTGTCATGCCCAAAGCTATAACTGATAAAAGATCATGGTGTTCACCACTGGATCTGTACAGTTTTCAGATGGCAGATGCTGATCTCATGAACTTTACCCATCCTGGATTTTGGCTGCTTCAGTTTCTAAACAGCATCTTCCATGGCTGACACTGGACTTCCTTTACTGACTCCTAAAAGAAAACATCTTGCATAGATGTTATATATTTCCTTCCCCAAGTCACACCTATGAGGATATAATTCATTTCCTTCCTACCTAGAAAAAGAAAATGTAAATACACTTTTTTTTTACCCTCCAGAGAACTGGACTACAGGATCTCTCCTGCACTGAAGACGCCTATGCCATGATACCTCAGCGCTGATAGAGCAGATCTAACAACCCCTCAACCACCCTGCTCTGCAGAAAACGTAGCAAGAGACTCTTCAGAGGTGTCACCAGGCTGCTTCCATGTCCACCAACACACAGACCTATTGAAGAAGTGTAGGTCTGGGATTTTGGACAATGAACATCGACAATGTTCATTCCTTCCTTCTTTAACTACTCCCACAAGATAACGTTTCCTCCTATGTACTGTACTAAAGAGTAGTCCAAAAGGCTGAGTCTCATCACCTCTATGACTATACTGCAGCCCACAGTAGATGTCCATCTGAATCCAGAGAGCTGTGAACGGCATCTCTTGCCCATTCAATTATCTCTTTATTTAAAGCAAACCCAAAAGCAGTTGAGTGGAAGAGTTTCTGATACAGGTCTTCAGCAAGAAATCAAGTTAAAAAGACTAATAATTCACCAAGAAAATTATTTTTCCATAATATCTACTTAACTGTACTTTCAGTTAGAGGATTAAAAGTGTAAATAGACTAGATTAATACAGATAAAATGGAATGAAGTAAAAGTTCTGATAAGATTTAAGCCCACTGTGCATACTGACTGGATATATGCTTCAGAGTGACCATGAGCAGTACTAGTCCTTGGAGAAAAAATGAGAATATGATGTAATTTCAAAGCAAAGAAGATACTGGGCTGCTTACATATGCTGATGTAAGCAGGAATAAGTCTGTCAATACAGTGGTAATTATTAAGAGGCTGACACACATGAGTTTTGAATGGCTAGAACTGGGCTGTTATTAGGTTCACAGAGTTCACCCATCCTTTAGTGTGAGAAACATAGGATAATGGAAACAGCAAAGACTGCTGTTCTGTGAGTTAGAGGTGGATGTGAAGAAGATAAAGTTTAGACTGTTCCTATAAAACTTTTGATGAGAAGTAGTAGTTTTGGTCTGGCAAGTTCCTTAATCGAGTGTTAAATACTTAAAGCCACAAATGGTTTTATCTACATCCCAATTTACCCAAATCCCCAGCTCCCAGGGAATTTGATATGTATGAGTTTGTCTTTCCGTTTTATTTTGATGTCATTTGTAGCACTCTAACCCATGATACTCATAAGCAATAATTCTGACAGAGTGACCTTTCAGATTAAAGACATCTCTGGATTCCATGTATCATTACACAATTTCATCACAGAACTCCCACTGAATGTTCAGGTTCCTGCAGTGCACTCTCACTGAAATTCAAGTCAGTAATGTTTTAGATTCAAAATCTTCCCCATCAACCAGGTGCAGGTCATGCAGAAACTCAGAGCTCAGGATTAAAATATTACTCCATGGAAAGTTCCCATTTGTTCTTGCTTCCATGGAAACTTATCTTGTTCTCAGCATCCCTGGAGTGAAATCTTGTAGCAGATGAGAGAAGAGCGGCATGAATTAGGTCTGTATTCTAATAATACTGTCCTTGATTCTGCTGTTTTCATTTAAAAATCTAAGTAAGAAGACTGTTAGCTCCTATAAATATCTTAACATTTCATTTGGTCTTCTATCAGCTACCCCTCTGTTGAGATTAATATCTTGACTAATGTTTATCTTTCAGGAAAACAACTAGTTCGAAACCCATTTATTTTGGTTTTGCTCAGTGTCTGACCGAGAGCCCTTGTCTCCTTTCCATCAAAAAAGTAGACATTATTTCCCCCCTTTGAGGGTGCTAGTGCATTGCCATTGGGGTATCTCACAATTACTATTTTGGCCAGTGTTTTGGCTTCCAGTGTCTCACCAGCAGGTCCTTTTCCCTGTCACTCTTTGCTCCAGCCTCTGCAGCCTCACTTTTGAATGTGAACATGCCAAGATGGTACACACCGTGCAATTAGCAGCAGCTAATTATTTAACATGTAGAGAAGTAAATTCGTCTTTCTTACTCAATCATCATATTACTGTTCATAAAGGGAAAACCCACACTGCACCACACTAGAGCTCATTTTCATCTTAATCATCACTTAGGCTCAGAAATCCTAGCCAGGGTGGCAGGCTGTCAGGATATAATCTTCTTCCTGTAGGTTTCACCTGCCCTCCTTATTCCCCTGCTCTCAGTCATATCAAAACACTTGTTCTGACTGAATTTACTGGTGGATCCAAGATACTCTAAAAGACTGCAATCTGAAATAATTAACAATCCTGTATCTTTGTGTAATTTATAAAATTTAGCAGGATTTCAGAGTCCTGACTGATGTCTCTGCTGTGTTACTGCTAGATAACAGATTTTAATGCAAGAAAGGGACCATTCTAATAATTTAATGGACTGGTATCCCGAATAAAAACACAGACCATGAAATAATTCCTGTGTAGGACCACAAGTTTCTTCTTGGTAATATATCTCAGTTAAAGGCTTTCATTAATGGAGTATCTGCCATACTGTTCGCTGAATTGTTCTAACATTTTCTTAGGATCATGTTCTTTGCCTCACATTTTTTTAGACTCCAAATACTGTTTAACCACTATTTTGAGTTTGTCTGTCTTCATATCTGAGCTGTTTGACATTGTAATTCTATGTTCATTGTGCACCCTCACATTTCATTTTAGAAATATCATATAATTGTTCATCAGTGGTGATCATATTAAAGACCATAAGTGAACACCAAATAGAGAGAGAGGTTATAGTACATAGTAATATGTTTATTGTTGATGGAAACACTGCTGAAGGAAAACCAATTTTCATGTATATAATTACTGTTATATAAAACCATAAGGCTAGCAAAAGCCATTTTCTGTCTCATGTTAAGACCAAAGTTCTGTAGCCCAATTTGCAGAAAACAGGATGTTTGTTTATAAGAGTAAGGTAAAAAATATTTCCCTTTTTTTTTTTTTAAGCTGCAAATGATGGTACTTGCTTTTTTAGGTATTTTGGAGATGAAAGTGCATGTTTCTTAATTTAGTGCTTCAGTGTCAAGCCACAGGAACTGTCAGTATATTGTGGAAGTACTCCTGCACACAGAAGTGAATGCAAACTTTGACTTTTATTTTCATGCATGGAAGATCAAACATTTTGTGTAAAATCAATACAGTGGTTTCTATCCCAGATCAGCGAGGAAGAGAAGATCTGAAACTAGAGTCTGGCTACCTAACCATTCTGGCACTTTGACATCAATACATCAACTAGAAAGAAATGTTATACCAGCTTATTGAAAAAAAACCTATCAACTAAAGCCCTGATACAAGAAGCATTAATTTAAATTCATTATTTAAGCACATACTTAGTTTGAAACACAGGCCAGAAACTCTGTGGGCCCTGATAGGGTTTAACCAGATACTTACAGGTCACTTAAAACTTCTGACTCAGAACAAACATTTCAAAGAAGAGTCTTTGCTCCAAAAATAGCTTAAGAGTCACCTGCCTCGACCATGGCAATCAGAAAGATAATGGGAGATTTCAAATTATTAAAGACAGAAAGGTTCCGTTAAACCACAGGCTACAATATACATAGACTGAACCATGAGACATCAAAAAAAGAGAGCTTTGAAAAGCTTTCACAGATATGTCCCCCACCAGACTCAAAACAGTCTTCTCCAGGAGGCATTTCCAGAAGGAGGTTTTACCCCAAGGAAGAGGGAGCTGCAGAGCAGAATCCCTGGCAGGTTGTGGACAGCCAGCTCAGGGGACATGGCTAAAGCGTGCATGGGCACAGCCTGTGGAATTTGTGGATTCAAAAGGTGGAGGCAACAGAAGGAACTGCCTTGAGATGCAGCAGCAAGAGCTTTGGAGATGTAGTTTATCCCAGCAACAGAAGGTGCCGGCTCTGATTTTAACAGTTAAATGTCCCAATTATATTGATACAAAATATTTCTACAGCTCAGCTTTCAATTTTTGGATGTCATGGTTTAATCCCATCCAGAAACTAATCATCAAGCATCAAGCTGCCACTCACCCACTCCTGCTTCCCACAGCAGGAATAAGAATTGGAAAAAGGAGTAAAACTCATATGTTGTGGTAAGAACAGTTTAATAATCGAAACAACAACAGCAATATCAACAACAAAATAACAGTAACGATAACAACTATAATTACAAGGAGAAAGAGAGAGGAATAAAACCCCAGAAAGACAAGTAAAGCACAACAATTCCTTGTCACCCACAGCCTGCTCCCAAGCAGCAGTTGGCCCCCACAGGCAATTCACCTCCGTTTACATAATGAACATGGTGTTCTGTGCTATGGAATATCCCTTTGGCCTCTTTGAGTCAGCTGTCCTGGACATGCTCCTTCCCATTTTCTTGTGCACCTGCTCTCTGGCAAACTGAAATGTCCTTGGTTTAGAGTAAGCACTACTTAGCAACAACTACAACATCAGTGTGTTATCAACATTATTCTCATACTAAATCCAAAACACAGCACTGTGCCAGCTACTAAGAAGAAAATTAACTCTATCCCAGCTGAAATCGGGACACTATGACATAAATTCACTTTTAAAATAATACAAATTTTTGTCTGGATTCCTTTTTTAGAAATACCATGCATTTTCCCCATTGCCTTGTATTTCTAAATATTCTTCTTCCACCATTATCGTTAAACATTTACTGTATGTATGAAGGCTTTCAACAATGTAATTGTCTGCAACCCACTCCCTAGCTAAACCAACTTCACTGTGTCTCTACTGTATGCTGATCTCACACAGGCTCTTATACTGCCTTGCACCTGTAGTGCATCTGTTCACTTCCTAATTATATATTAGTCAAAGCAAATTAATACCCTTGTGTATGGTTCATCCTCTTTGTCTTCCCAGGAAGAAACTGTCTGGTGGGAGAAGTCTCTTTCAGTCATGATGCTCTGCTTAAATGTTTGTTTGACTGCTTGGCTTTTTATTTTCTAAGGTGGATGTTATTTTGGGTGGGATTTATGTAACCTAAGTTCAGGCTTACAACATAGGTATTTCTGTGGGAGATAGTATGCCAAGGTTCCTGTACTGGGCTGTGAAGAAAAGGATGTATTTTATCCTACCCTATATTAAGTACCTATATACGAATTTTACTTTAAGATTTCATTGACCACTCTCTCTGTTGGCTAGAGGTATGCCAGCTCAGTAGCAGAAACAGATATCTGTACTAAGAGTCCACCCTTTGGCATATATGAAGAAGACAAGGTCAGAAAACATACCCAATGCAGGAACAAGAATGCAATTTGCCATAGTCCCTAATACCAAAGTTGATCCTTTTGCCAGCATCCAGCAGGTTTCTGAGAGGTCTGCTTTCCTCTCCTGCCTAGAAAAATTTTGTGGTCTGAATGTTTCTCTTATTATACCACAGGGATAAAGTTTTGATTCCAATTTTACCCCTCACCAGCTGATTCTTGGATGACTTGGCCTAAGTTCATTGAGTCTCTTGAAGGTACAGCCAAGACCCTCAGCTTAACCTGCTGTTCTTTAAAAATTATATGTACAATGAAGGAAAGGGATCCATGTGCTCCCAGAGGCTCATGTTGGGGAAGAAGAGAGGCTCCTGCTTTACCAAGTTTCCTGTGGGCTGATGGATTTGTAAGAACGAGGATCAGTGAACATCTATTTGTAGCTCACATTCCTCACTTGTTCATTTAGGTTTTGATTTTGTGTAATTGCTAGTTTGCATTATTAATAGTTATCTCAGTATTCCCTACAGAGAATTAATGCATCCCTGGTTATTTTGCTGTCTCTAATGCGTGCTTTTTTTGATACTGCCTGAGTTGGCAGAAATATTCTGCCAAGATGGCAAGTCCAAAATCTTCTCTTTTCTTCTCTGCTGCACTGCTTGTGGGGGATTGTCACTATATCAGCTTGTAGCCAACATCAAGAAATTCCTCCAACATGCATGAGATGCTTTGAATGCCCAATCTATTTAAATGCAAAAAATTAGAGGGAGACAGAATAAGAGGAAGAAATACAAAATTTGACCATATTTAATGGGCTATGGTAGCTGCGCTTAACTGTGGATATAAGAACTTTCTTTTCTATCTGCTGGAGCAGGATTCAAACAGGGGTAAATACAATGTTTTAAATAACTGACATTCAGAATCTCCAGGAAATATTTGTTTGTTTCTATAAAAAGTAACACATTAGGTGACACATGCACTTTTGGAAAATACTTCTGACACGAAAAGTACAAAGCAGCAATTTAAGAGGCTTGAATTAAGACTTTGAGAGCCAGTACAATTTTCTGACCTCTTCTTCTGGGCAAAAGGGAAGAAAAGATGGATTTGTGGAGATTTTGTAACAGAGTAACCTAGAGTAACTACCCAGAGTACCACATCTGAAGGTTATTCGGCACCCAGTGTGAGTTGCACATGGAAGCAAAGGTGACCAGTTACCTCTATGGCCATTCAAAAAGTCTGAGAAATAGCCTCAAATTTCTCCTTGCCCTGCAGAGGGTCATACTCTTTGTCATCTTTGGGTTGTGATGGCAACACTGAAAACTACTGGATGACCCAGCCTATCCTCAGCTGAAAATTTGGTGGGAACCAGCTCCTTTCCTCCAGAGGATACCAACCACAATGTACCAACACACCGTGTGGCCAGAACAATAGAAAGTTTGGTATTTCCAGTGGTGTCTTGGCACTACTGCTTGTAGACTCAGCTGCAAATGGACAAGCCAATGGAAATGAAAATGGAAAAAAAAAACCACAAACAAAAACCAGAAAATAATACACAAAGTTATAGAAGTTTTCTCAAACCTCAGGAAAGGATTTGATTAAAGTGAATCTATTGTTTTGGTAACTCTTTTCTCTTGCCTATTCTCTGCTCTCTAATTGTTTTATCTTTTCATGGAATGAACCCATGGCTGTGTCTGGAAAGTTCTTTTCCTGAAGTTTCTTGCCAAACCAATATTCTCTGCTAAGGCTGACAGGCTTTATGGAAAAGTGACCATGTTGACTTGGGGGAGAGAAGGAGGTTTCTAAGATTAGAGGAAAAGAGAAAGAGAGTGCAGACAGAAATGTGATGGGGTTTTGATCCAAAAATGCATTTTCCATTCAAATACATTCTGAGAAAGTGCTTGGAAGGTTTTGTTTTCATTCCAATATAGGAAAAATATCAATTCTGCAACATTCAAAGTTATCATGAAGTGGGACTGCTGTTCTCCAGCCAGCTCTAAATGCATCATTAATGGACTTACTTAAGTTTGTTCTCACTGCACAGGTGCAAAGTTGGCAAGACTCCACAGTCATTAGCGAGTTACCCCAGGCTAACACCTGGCTAAAAATGAGATTAAGGCCCACTGCCCTTAGATTTTCTCCAATGCATGGCACATGTTAAAGCACACAGGGCCTCTCTCTTGTTTGCAAAGCAGAAACCAAATATATACCATGAACAACACCTCCTAACCTGTACCTAAACTTTAGGTGTATAAGTAACCCATGCCCTGAAATAAAGTGCCAAATTTCCCTTATAGTCAGCGGAGAGAAGTATGTGTTTGTGAATGCTTCCAGAGGGCAAATGTGACTGCCTCTGCCTGGAAATTTTGCAGGCTTTTGTACTCTTTCCATTGACCTGTGAGAGAATTCAGACAGTAAAATTCAGAATAACTGCTTCATTGTGTGCCTAAAATTTATTCAGAATCAG
>VZTT01056443.1:11815-41077 GCA_013400855.1 Buphagus erythrorhynchus
AAAGAAAAAAGAGGAGGAGTGGAAGCTAAGCTTAGAATTTCTAATGTTATAACCTTAAATACTTACAGGACAGGAAGGAAATGAACTGTTGCTTTTTAATATATGGGAGATGATTTAGAGAAGGCAATATTCTAATGCTATGTTAAAGGCCTAAACTGCTTTGAAAAACATTTTATTGGTAAAAGCCAATGTTTTCTACCTATGACATTCTAAAAAAAAAAAAAAAAAAAGAAAATCCCTAACAAGTTCCTTAAAGGACGTTTATAAAAANACAAAAAAAAAAAAAAAAAGGCAATTCCTGACAAGTTGCTTAAAGGACTGTTATAAAAAGGCAGCTAGAAAGCAAAATTTGAGTGGATCAAGTCTGCCAATTCAGTTATTTAAAGCATAAGAAGCCGGGTGTAAATGAAGTCTTTCTTCTGAAAGTGTGAGATACAGCTTTTACTCATTTTTAAGGTAAAACATACATGTAAAAAACCCATGGTTTCACCTGAATTTAACAGCAACAGACCTCCTCTCTTTTCTTTCAGATGTAATTATTTCATTTTGCTCACAGAAGTCACACCTTGCTCCATTGAAATAAGACAGACAAGTCAAGAACAGCTAATGAGGATGGAGAAGGCATAAGAGCAGAGGATATTATGTTGGGGGTTTTCTACATTCAAAACCAATATCCTTCTCAAATAATCTAAAATAAAATTGATCATGCAGCTGTTAACAAGCAGCTGTTTGATGGAAAACTGGAACAGAGGACCAATACATGGATCCTCCACTGGACATCTGGTCATCCATGAGTATATTCTGCTCATTTCAGCCACAGTGCAGGACCCTTTACTTCCAAGAGTACTACAGTGGCAAGCAAAGCAGGTCCGAGTGGATGGTTTGAGAGTTTGCCTTGGCTGCAGGGTGCTCTTTGCATAGTTTACAAATTACGTGCTCAGTCTCTTAAGAATAACGGAACCTTACAAGGAAATTCTCTAAGGAAGCACGTAAAATGTTTATATGTGAATAAACAAGGGGAAGAAATACACACGCACCTACGAAGAACATGAGCAGCTCCTCCAAGCTCGGGTAAGGCAGGTAAGTAGCATGAGAAAAAAACTCAAATCTGTACTCACTGATTATACAAAGACAAATTATACAGAGATTTTTTTTTCCCCACACAGGCACACTAAGATTGAATCAATTCTGCCTTCTGATGTACAGACTGTGCTCCCACCAACTCCCACTGAAGTCAGAATTTGACCTATTGTGTACTTTACATTCACATCAATGAAGTCAGTAAGAATGCAGAAAATTGTTTTAGAAAGATGTAAAATTTTTTACTAGCTGTAAAATAAAAGGACAGCTTATTTCTTTTAAACAAACCAGATTGATAGCCATTTGGAAGAGCTTAAAGGAGGGTAAATTGGCATACAGTAAACCTGAATTCTGACAGTGTGGACTTCTAGCTAAAATGACATTCTCTTTGGTGGTCTCAGGACTGTAGGATTAGTTTACAAGAAAGTAGAGAGGGGTTTGAAACCAAACCCTGAATGTCATTGATGAATTACCAGATTAGAAAGGCCTGCCCAGATTCAGATTCAGAAGGGAAAACAAAATAACAAAAAAGGGGCAAATTTGTAGCTAAGGCTGAGTTATAGATTAATAGCATGAATGAAAGATCTTTAAAAACAAAAAAAAATAAATCAATGAAGCCCTTCTTTCATAAAACCTTGCTCATACACAGACCTTTATCCAAAACTATGCTCAGAGCTGGGAATATGAACTGCTAAAAACATCTAACTCAGGGAAATAATTAAGATAGCCAATTCACAAATAAATGAAAGTGTTTCATCTATCATTGCAGATATGAACTACAGAAGATTTTATTGAAATAGAAAAGGTAGGATGAGTTTCATTTTTCTGAGAGAAGAAAGGAGAAAACAGGAGCATATAGAGCATAAGATATACAGTATCAACCATGTCTAAAGTAAGTTTGTGAATTTAGGAGAATTTCCCTTAAAACTGAAAGATTTTCCCTTAAAACTGAAAGAAAACAGTAAAATCTCTAAGTAATTAAAATCTAAGAAATATTCTACACTAACATGAAGGTCTTTATTATGTCTTTTTCACTGGAAAACTGATTGTTACTTCTCTCTTGGATGAAGTTATCAGCACTGCAGTAATTTTCTTCTTTTTAAGATCCTTTCACAAGCAAAGAACAGAACATGCAGAAGTGTTAAGTCATACAGGATGTTAGCACAGATCAGCCTATCCCCGTTTTCCTAAAATGAAAGACATCTACATGCATTAAGCATTTTGGTAACCTCTAATTCAAAACTTAATTTTGTAATACTATAAACTAATGGAATTTATCTTTTTGCGCAAAATGGATAAAAGGCTGCTGACTAAATATGTCTAATAAAATAAAGCATTAATTGAGTTTAACACTTTGCATCTAGAAATATGTTTAACACTTTGCATCTAGAAATATGTCTAAATTTACCACTGAAAAAAAAGAGATGAACCAGAAATATTTTCTAACTCAAATAACGTTTTCACATTGTGACAGATGTTTTGCACAAAATATGCTAAGTGTCTGAATACACAAAATGAATCTTAAGTGCATGAACTCAGAAGCACATGAAATCTAATCAAAAGTCTAATAAGCCAAAGTAGACAAAACTTACCAACTTTAAGGAAAATATTTGTAGCTTTTGATTAGAGCAAAATTGTCAATTGAAAACAAATCCTACAAAGGCTGAGGGGGACAATATTAACCCCACTGTGGGCCTCTTGATTTCAGCAACAGGACTTGCAATATACAGAGTAACACAAAGTAATAGCCTTTGCCAGACTGAGGTCCTACTTCAGCTGCTGTAGGCACTTGTGCAAATGGAAAGTCTATGTTGAAATATACATAGGAGTTTTAGTCCTTTGCCATTTCTTGCCTAAAAATATTTGTTGTCTCCATATTGCTAATCATTACACTAAAATCTTTAAAAAGTGTCAGATTATAGTTTGGACTTCATCTTAAAACTGAGAAATAAAAGGCATTAATGAAGAAATAACATAAAGGTGACAGCCTTTGGCTGTAGAGAACACATGGGGCTCTAATAATTTTCTCAAGGCAGAGAGCTGACAGTTACACTCATTGGGTTTTACATGTTCTATGTCCTGAGTATTTTTCATTCAAAATAGCTTTATTAACAATCTGAGAGCACAGAAAAACAAGAAAAAAGAATCATGCTACAAAACCTGACATCCTCCTTTTTTACTTTTTGCAATAATTTTCTTAATATAAAACATTAGCAGAGAAAAATAATGTTTGGGCATGAGGTGGATGCACAGCATACACAGTTGTTTTAAACAAGGGAATTATGTACCCAGCTGAATTGAAGTCCATGAACACCAAGCAATATAATCAAGTCAAAAATATTATTGTCTCAATGAAGCACTTGGGATATTGTTTGAGCACCAGGACCTCAATATGTTAGGTACTGTACAAATAAAGCACAAGGACAACCCCTCTCTCTTTTTTTTTTCTGGCAGAAGCCCAATGTACCTCCATTGATTTCAGATGTATTAGGAAGGAGGGGCCTGATCCAAAGCTCATGAAGTCAACCAAAGTCTCTTTCTGTTGATTTAACAGGCTTTGGATTAGTCCCTAAATAAGAACAGATTTTGGCTCAGCTAAAGGATTTCACTTAAGCCCTCTGCTTGTTCAAGCATCTAGTAGGAGCTAAGAGAACACTGCGGTCCTTCTGAGTAGGAGGCTGTGCTCATTCCAAACTATCCCCTTTAACAGATGTACAGGGTCAGGAGTCCCACGAAATGGAGAACCATCAGAAAGTGGTAAATCTGAGGTGCGAGGAATTAGGAAGGAAGCTTCAAGCTGAAAAATTTTGATTTGTGCTATTTGTGCGATGTTCCATCCTCTTTAGGCAGGAGTGTAAAATTAGAGAGGGAGTTCATGTGAGTTTCCCAATTTTACGCTCGTAAATTATTTAAAACCTTAGCACCAAGTCCCGCAATAAAATTATATGTGTATTTGCCATATTCCCTCTGCTGAGCTCCCTGTGAATGAGGGCTGCCTTTAGTCAAGGTATGACCAACTTGCAGCTGTATGTGGAGAGGCCCAAGGAAAATTTAAACATATGTAATTGCTTAAACAAGTGTCACCATAGTAAGCTGGTGGGCATAACGTAAGATTATAAGGAAAACTGCACTCTTTACTTATTTAAGAATTAAATGCCAAGGTTGTCAAAAAATTTCATGGTACAAATCACATATTAATAGAGAATTTGCTGAATTCCCCTGTCTCGCTTTCATGGCTGCTCCACCAATCCTTGTCAGTTATAGTAAATGCTTTGTTTACACAAGAAAATAGAAGACCCCAATCCTAGCCTGTGCATGAGGAATGTATAGTGCCAAGGGTGTACAAAGGTAACCATCCATAAAATAATTTGAGCTCATTCCATGAGTTATGAGGCCAGCAATTTAGGACAGCACTCAGTGCAAGTTTGAGCATCTGGAGTTAGCAATGGACTTCGGCCTCAGAGCAGCTGGGAAGTCAGTGAAGCAGGGGGAAACCACTTTGTCTTGCTCTTTGCTGGGCTCACTGCCCCGGCTGTAGGTAGGGAGAGGGTCACCAGGGCCATTGTGCCAACTCTGCCACCAGACAATTGCCCTGTGTTAGCTCCTTATGCCAGGGTAAAGACAGCTTCACAAATAACCTAAAAACAGACAGGCTTTAAGGCTGTCACTTATAAACCACCCATATGTATCAGTAGAAACAAGGAATCATTTATTTTCTCTAACTCCACACCTACCAGAATTAATATATTGAGTACAATCAAACAGAAGCAGTCAAATTCCTTTAAGTTAAGTTTGAGTTTTTTGCAAAGCTTTAATCTCTCCAACAGAGAAATTTTCAAAAACTGTTGGCATTTCAAGAAATTAACTGAACTGAAAGCACAAATTAATTTTTCTCTGAAGCTCAATTTAACATATAAAAACCACCAGAGGAAAAAATGATTCAAAACTTTGTCGTGCAAATATAAAAAAAACCAGTTATGCTTATTAACATTTGTCCTCTAGAATGTAGGGTATGATGAAATTTGGTTCTAAAATATATTAGGAAGCATTAGAAATCTATGGCTGTCTTTTTGTAGATCCTACATGTCTTAATGGCAGTAGTTCCTACGGAAATTAGAAAAAAAAATAATACGGTTTTTTTGTGTGTATTTTTTTTAAGATAGGAGAATCATGCTCTGCTTTCATTAATTTGGATGCATTTGACCCAAACTTTGCATATCTGAAAGCAGTAGCACCCCTGTTCTTGCTACTGATTCCGTGCAAGAAGGATCAAAATCTTAGGGGAAATGTGCCTTTTTCTTCTCTCCTCTGAGAAAGAAGAACTGCTTTTAATTGGCTCACACTGCCTTCCTCCAAACCTTCTCTGGACAGTCCTCCACTGATTTATGAACAAAACAGAGGTCTTTCATGAGTACTGTAATTGTGATCAAGACACCTAGTTGGTGCACTTTAAAATATTATTCTAGGGTTCTGTAGAAAGCCAAGCTACTAAATCTAGATTAACGTGATTAAGACTAAAGACGGTAACAAACAACTGTAAAACAGTAACACGAAAAGATTATCAATTCCCCCACAAACAGATAAGATGTATTTCATAATTAACAAAAAATACCTAAATTGGAAGCAGACTATTCATGATACTGCTGCCATCTCTGATGTCCTAAGCTTTTATTCTTAGCCACCACTGCCTTTGCATCTGCTGAAAACTCACAGGCAACAAAGCAGGGGGTATACTACATCTTCTCATGCCAGGATGAGAAAAATCAATGTCCATGTTTAAAAGACAGAGCTATTGATGTGCAAGGTCACTAAGCATCACAACCCATTCTATAGCTCTAGAGTACTAAGGAATTCCTAAAGAAAAAAAAAACACAACAGTGCATTTTATAATCTTGTTTAAAACCAACATTACCCTTGAGTCTCTAGGAGCTAAATATGAACATAGAATCCAAGTTTTCCTTGGTCTACAACTGCTATGTTTGTTCAGGGGGAGAGAAACAAAACCACTGAACAAGGAATATCCATATATAGGGATACAACGACTTTTCAAACATTGGAAATGCCACTTTAGACTTTTCATCTTTATGGAAATGTCACTAAAGAAGTGGTGATGTGATCCATGCCATCCTTTTTTTACTGCTTCATAAGCCTTGTTCATTAAAAAAAATGTTATAATACAAAGTTAAAAGATCAAGGCTATTTCATTCACATGTTTTCACCTTTGTGGAAAAAAGAGGGAGTGTTTTAAAATAAACTATACATTAATTTACAAATGCAGTAAATCCAGACCTTATTTTCCATTCACAACAACAGCTGACCATTTCATACAATTCATGGAACTCTAGTGCCCGTTGTACAGATGGGGAAGAACACGTGTCACAGAGGGCACGTGACTTACACAGGGTCCCCTCAGGTTCACTTCTGCAGTTAGTTGCTCCTGGGTAAACAGACACACCTTCACCTCATGACAGGCTCAGGAGCTCCAGGGGAGCCCACCAAAATAACAGATGTCTTCCCAGTGACCATACTTGTTTTTTGGATAATGCCTGTGGGTAGTGGGATAATTAAGGTGGCCAGTGTTCCCCTATATTATCCTACCTTTATGACTACACTGCTTTTTTTATAGCTCACATAACTCCAGAAAGTTGCAAGTCCAAATTTCTACATGTGTTTTCAGGTGTACTTTGTTATTCTTGTAAACATTTTTAAATACTCTTTTGCATTTACTGCATGCACAAAGACTTTCACAAACCAATAAAAACCACTGGTTAAAATGGCAATCATTTATTTGAAGATGATATCCTAAACATATAGACACTCATCTGATTTTAAAAATCCTCTGCTTATCAAGACTTACATATAGATAGCTTGATTTTTTAGTGAATGAAGAGCCTATCTGAATTATACAATAACTTAAGTGAATAGGAAGGTAGAAAATAGGAGAAATTACTCACTTTAGCCTATATAAATCTTCCTGCAATCTCAGCTCCAACTTTAACAACCTGTAGTACCTGTTACTAGAAATTATACTAAGAAAGTATATTTAGACACCAGATTTAGGCTTATTCATACCCTGCAACCAGTTACTTAAATGAGACATGATTTTATAAATGAAAAACAACATTTTACAGTAATTCAAAATCAGAATGGTTTGAAAATTCAGAACTGTAAACAAATGCGTCAAATCACGTTAAGAGTCAGATAAACACAGCTGTCAAATCTTCTTCACCTACCCTACTTCCCCAGCTATATAGATATAAAAGCTGCTCAGAAGCTGTAAGAATCACAGAGTGGTTAGCACTCCTCTTCTCAGGCAAAAAGACAAGGCATTAAGACAAAAGGCCAGCATACTACAACGTGTGGTGCCATAATGCAGTGTTTGATGCTCTAGAGGACCCTCAACAAGTACTGTACAGCAAAAAAATCAATTGAAAATCAGCATGATAACAGAGCATGAGTTGCCCTGCAGTAGCCCTAAGCCCCACAGGGCTCCCGGGTCCCCTCCATTCAGCAGGCTGCCCTGAGCGGGGTGAGCCTGCCCTCCTGCCCCAGCACTCCGCACAGGTCCCTACCTCTTACCCACGCCTTTCACCTTCCTTCTGGTTCTGGTAGGGTAGAGGTTATTTTCTTCACAGTGGCTATTATGGGGCCATGTTTGCAATTTGTGCTGGAGACAGTGTTGATAACAGAGGGGTGGGGTTTTTCTGTTGCTGAGCAGCACTTGCACAATGTCACCAGCGCAGAGGCTGGAGTGCACAAGAACTTGGGAGGACACACACCTCGGATAGGTGACCCTAGCTCACCAAAAGGATATCCCCACACCATATGGTGTATTGCTCAGCATACAGAGCTGTGGAAAAGAGAAAGGGAAGATGCCCACAGTGATGTAATTGTTGCCCCAAGTCGCTCTTATGCATGATGGAGCCCTGTTTCCCTTGAAATGCCTGAACACCTGTCTGCTGCCGGGAGTACTGAATGAATTCCTTGTTTTGCATTACCTATTACATTGTCTTTATCTCAGCCCATGAGTTTTTTCACTTTTACCTTTCAGATTCTCTCCCCCATCTCACTGGCAGGGGGAATGGGCAAGTGACTGTGTGGGGCTGAGCAGCCAGCTGGGGCTAAACCATAACCACCTTGCACAGTAAGGGAAGTTGATAGTAGTTCTTTTAAACTTTTAAAAGTGGAATTTTAGTTTTCTTGGCATAGATGTGAAGGTTTTCAGTTCTCTCTCTTTTTTTTCCCTTAAATAAATATCTCATCTAAGTAAACCTACTGATTTTGTACTGTAAACACCCCCAGCATTAAACAGATCCCTCCAATCCTATGGCAAGTTACAGAGGTGATTCCTCTGTCATGTTTAACAAAAAATAACTCTAGATGTAGAGGAGAAAGAAATACTGTTGAATTCCATGCAAATTGTTATGCATGCAACAAAATGGGCCTACAAATATTTCACTCATATGGTAGGTTTAATTTCAATATTTCTTTAATTACTTTCCAACAATGTCTGGTTTCTGTTGAATTTACGCTAGTACTTGGCATTTGATGCAACCCCAAAAAGATAAGATACATATGTCCCCTCTTCACAGTCTTGGCATTTTTACCTTAACTCAGGCGTTGAAGAGATTGCTTTGAAAAATTACCTTGCTGATTAAATGGGTTTTCTGGTAAATATATTGCATTAATCCTTACATTCTGAATATGATATAAGGTATACAAACGTTCTGTCTGACTCAACAGCAACATATCATGGCTTAAGGAGGACATGTATGCTGGTCTCTGTGAGCAAAGAAAGAGCTAATTGGGAGTTAGACTCAGTGTGATTATCAGCTTGTTTATGATAAGGGAGTACTCTTCTGAATAGCACTGTAAATTCATTCCTTGATTGTGGTGTTAAACCACAGCTCACCCCTCCCCCCCCCGCCTTTTTTTTTTTATTTGGTTAGAAGGGGCTTTAAACTATTTTAAGCAGATGACAGTGTCATGCTTTGATTTTTGTCCATCTTAAAAAATAAATCAGCTACATGAGCCTGATGTCAAATTTCACTTTCTAATAGGAGAAAGGCACATTTTAAGTGTTTACTATAAGAACACATTTGGGTAATTTTTCCCCATGTCATTATGAACATTAGACTGACCCAATTAATATGAAATGTTTCTTTGCTGCTGGAACAGACCGTGTTACAGAAAGAGCCATTTGCACAACCTGTTCATGATTATGGGCCATAAGGACACAAAGATGGCATAGACATTTGTGGACCATCTGAATTCTTACAGAGGAACGGGAAAGAGGAAAAAAAAAAATTTTTGTTAGCTGACTGTTGTGGGTCATGTTTTTTAATCCAGAGTATTGGACATGTAACACAGCAACAAGAGCTGATCATTTTGTTTAATCACCTTTTGGATCTGTGCCAGATGGTCTCTATTGAGAGCGCTGCAAACAGAGAGAGATGAACTGCGTCTAACATGCCACTAGAGCTTTCCCGTAAATGTCTGAGAACTGAATCCAACAAGAATTTAGTCTCAGAGCAGAAAGGGATACATTTAAAAACTATGTGCATTAACTATACTTTTCCCCATAGAATCCTCACTTGGCATGAATAATTTACCCTCTCTTATGCTAATGGGATCATGAAAGTATCCCCGTGTCTTTAGTGCAGCTATTCTCAGCTTTCAGTAATTACCCCACCCAGTGAAAATAACATGGCTCCTGCAGCTGAACGTCCTCCCAGTACCTGGCAATTACCAAGATCATGGCTGACACGGGAGCGGGCCCGGGATGGACACACGGCCCTCGGCAGCCTGAGGAGCAGTTTGAAAAATTAAAAGCCTTCCACTGTGAGCGTTTCCGTAGTTGCTTAGGATCAACATGGAGAGAGCAGCTCCTGCAAGGGCATTTTTATTTTTTTAGGGATGACACAGAGTATTCCAATATACTGTTCAGGCACCCCCGTATTAAGAAATAGAGACATTTTTTGGTCATCAACAGTTTAAATAAAGCTTATGGGTTGGTTTTTTTTAAATAAGAGCTGTCTTAATAAACAAGAGGGAGAGAATTAAAAAGTCAATTAATGAGTGTCCTTCGGTGTCTGACAATTTTATCTGCAACACAAAGGAAACCCTGTAGTATTTCATTAATGAAAAGTTTTTATAAAACCATTACAAAGAACTAGGCTTTGACCTCTGTCCATAGCACTCCATGTTAGGTAGTTCACCATGTAAAAATTATCAGGCTAAAACATCTGGGAAAGAAAGCTATGAAACAGCAGGGAACGTGGCTGGTTTATTGTTTATCTTTTGTTTATGAGGCAGTATTCAAGTTTAATTACTACTCTAAATTAAACTCTAACAGGCATCAGGAGACATCCCTTTACACAACTATGTTAAAAAAAAATCCAGAGATTCCAACACTAGATCTTTCAAATAAATTGGTATATATAAGAAGAAATTAGTCTGTAACAACACAGGAAGATATTTAAGCACTTAATACTGTATATTTGAATGTGTTGCATTCTGAAGCCATTAATATTGTAGCAATCATATAATTATAATTTAGTGAATGGAATGTTATCTAGCATTTGGAGGCAAATTGGGTTAGGCTGAATAGGATCTGAGATGGAAGGAATGACCTAAGGGGGAATCCTACCTTTGTATTTTGAAGTACAAATACATAAATAAAAATATATATGCACATATATACATACATATATTTAAAAATACCCAGAAACATGAAATCAGACACAAACCTCTCCACAGTAACAATCTCATAAGTAAAACCATGTAGTTTTTTTCTCTGAACGTTCACATACAAAAGTGGAGGAAAGAGTTCACTATGTTTACCGTAACAGTAAGTGACCAGTTTTAGATGAACTTAGCTGTAGGAAAAAATAAAAGTTGAAAGCAACTAGCAAAAGATTATTCCAGATGGCATCTGTCATATTGTATTTAGGGTTATTTTAAAGAGATTACTGCCACTATGAAAACATTCCATTGACAGAGTTTTACTAGGCTGCACTTGAAACCCCAGCAAAACAGACTACAAATATGGAAGTAAATGTGTATGTAGATTTTTATCTACATCTAAATACACAAACCTACATGGATTAAAAGGTAAGAGTGAGGTGAGTAACTTGAATACAAGTATAATATTTTAAACACCACACATACACTCTCTAAGCTGTAATTTAATAAAAGGTGAGGAATCCACAGTTGCTACCAGCCTGATTATTAGAAAACTGTACTGTGAAGTGAAAATTCACTATGAAAATTTAATGCTACTTATTGAACAGTGGGTAGGGACACACATCTTTTTGCAATTATTGTTTAATTGCTGGAGTCAGCAAACATTTATTTTTTTCACACAATAGACAGAAATAAAAGAAAGGATGGGAGGATATCAAAATTTGACTATATTTAGCTAAGCTGGTTCTGGCACGATCATGGTTAATGTGCATGTGGTGTGCAGTGTGAGCTCAGCAGTTACTGGGCCAACTGTCTCAGTATTTCTGGGAATTCTGCCTATTCACAGTGCAGGGATTGTTCAATTGCTGCAAAATGTACAAAATGAATTTTACAAAAATGAATTGTAAGGAAGGCCCCATTACAACGATTTTACAGCAAAGATGTCAACATCAATTTTTCTTTCATGCATAGCTAATGATTAAAACAACATATTCCATTTGCCTAAGAATTTATTTCTTATTGGCACATCAAAATATTGAAATCAAAGTTATCTTTACTCTACCCGTATTACTCATTGCTGCTGAACCCACACCATTGTTCAAACCATGAAAAAATAAAGCAAACTTGGCAAGAAATACTTAAAACAAAGGCTCATCAATATTCTCCAATTTGTCAACATCTCAATTACAGCAATGGAAAAAATGTAAATTTCATGTGCTTTGAACACTAAGGGGTCTATTCTTCTGTCAGTGCACATGCGTAACTCCCATCACCATTAATGGGAATTACTCATACATATCAACACAAGGACGGGCCCCTCAAACTTGAAAGGAAAAGATGAATTAATAAGGGCTACTCGCTTCCTGTGTCTTCCTCAGTTGAAAAAAGTCATTGTTCTTTAAGAGTTTTTCATACTTCATACAGTTCACCTTTATGAGAGCTGTGCCTTCTGAAATAATGCATCTCCAGTGAAGCATTATTTATTAGCAAGTTTGATTTTTCAGTCTGGATATTTGCGCCTTTCTATCAGGAATTTCCTTTCTTACAGAAGGCAGCTGTCTTCCAATAAAACCATACTCTATCACTTTATAGGTAAAAATACAAAGGAACAAAAATGTGTTCTGAATCTTTATGATGAAAATGCATACTAGCTTCAGCAGGCTAACCATACTTACAGAACTAGGAAAAAAAAGTTGTAGCATTAGCTTTTGGATTAGCTTCCAAAGACTTTGCATGAATATGTTATTTTTTAATTTTTGCTAACATCAACATATCCCTCTCCTTTTCCTAACTACTGGAGTTTGGTCCTAAGCTTTGTGTAGTACCAGTTGAGTTTCTAATACTAAAATAAACCTTTGGGCTTTATCACCTAGTCTTCTAAATAAATTTGATTTGCATATTATCGTTATTACAAGATGGTATATACTGAATAAGAAATACTACTACTTAATTTTTCCAACAAGCATCAGTCCAGAGAGTTAACCTGTGATGGATGCTTCATTTCAGTTAATATCTTAGTTGACTTTGTCCTGAACCAGATTATGGAGTCTTTGCCAAAGAAAGCTATCATGGACAGACATCAAGCTGGCACAGAAGTGCTTCTGAACTACTTTGAGATTTGCCCTAGAGAGTAGCCTCAGATATTATTTATAAAGGGGCAGATCATTCAGCACAAGTAGTTACATTAAAAAAAATATAAAGCCTAAAAAGCCACACAACAATGAACTACTCACTTGCATGTGTAAAGCAAAATAGATGTGATACTCTTTTATATTTTTACTGCTCTATAACCTATCAGAATTTTATAATCTCTGTCTTACTTATGATGGGTGAAGCTTGTCATCCCAGGTCTAATCCTAAAAATATGCTGAACTTCCTGAAAGATCCTGAAGGAAGACAGCCTCCATCTGACTTGGATGGATCAGGCCCTTTGAGTGAGTGAACTATGAATATAATAGATCAGGTCATGGTACCAATCCTGGTATCATAAAATATGAAACTGAAATTATTCCCTGGTGCTTTCCTGTAGACTACATGTTTTTAAACTTTAAAAATATTTATTTCCCATTTTTCATGCATAATCTCCCATATTCATTATTTGCAATATCCCATAAAGAAATTAAATGGGAATTAAAGTCTGGGAGCATCGTTTCCATCACTATGGTACAAACTGATGCCAAATTCTAGAAGTCATTTAGCTTATTATGTAAAGGCAGTGGCTGTTTTCACTTTGTTTCACAAAGAATAAAGAAAACACAACACCCCAGAAGACTTTCAGATGTGTTTTTTCCTCTCCAAAGAAAAGGGTGGATGATAAAGCTACACACACCTTTTAATCTTCCACTTAGAGTTTTTACACATATATTCCTTGGCAAAAACCCCAGGGTCTTCTCTTTCCCCTCCCCTTCTCTCACCCCCTTTCCTGACATCTCCCTTGCTATAACTCAGCTAACCCAACAGAACCAGTCAGTTTTAAATTTCAGTTGGGACCCCGGTGACCTGTTAATGAATCTACAGAGAGGAGAAAAACTCACAGTGTTGAGTTATGCCTGGTGTTGCTAGCTGACTTGGAGTCAGAAATGCTTGAAGCGTTAACGTAATTGCAAGAATGTGAAAAATGAAGCGTTGGGCTCCTGAGCAAAGCGAAAGGTCAAAGCAAGCCCTACACAAAACAAGTCTCTGGAAGATGGCCTCATTAGACCATTAAATCAGCTTCTCCTTTTTCTCCTTTGTAAGATGTTTAGAGTGTTTTATTTTTATTATCGGATACATTTAACTCTTTCCAGGGCAGGGGGAAAGTTGATCGGACCTACTACATAATTACTAATCTTTAAAATAGTATTATACAGCATTGATTTGCATTTGTGGATCTGAACTGGGATAAAGTCAATAAATGCTTGGTGGATTACAGATCACTACTACTTTGGTTTGCCAGATGATCAATATGTTGTGTAGCTTAGTTTTCTGTTGAACAAGTGAGGTGACATGCTAAGAGCAACATAGACACTCACCACTAATAAAATTAGGATAATCTTTCAACATTTACTGCCTGAAGGCCCTTTACTTAACTCTTCCAATGCCAGCATGTTTCTAATAATACCAAACACAGACTAGATTAACCCTTTTGATGCCAAAGGGCAGCCATGCACTGTTCTGGAGAGACTGTCCTCCATAAAGAGACAAAATGCCTACACCTTTTGATTTGATTCAGACTGTAAGAAATATGGATGGATTCTTCCAGGTAATAAATAGATCTACCTCATGCAGAGAAAGTCTGAAAAAAAGTCATCACTCACCCAAATCCTTTCCATCTCCTCCCTCCCCAAAATAAAACAAAATAAAAAAAAATTATAATAATAAAAAAAAAATCACAGGATGCACATCATACACTCAAGGCAAAAGCAGAGACCCCTGGAAAAAGTGCTCTCAAAAGCCAGAAGAGGCTAACTCTAGGATGAATCAATCTCTGCTGCCACCAGGCATTAGTGGAGAAGACTGTAAGTTGCTAATGTAACCCAAGACTCTCTAATGAGCTCCCATTTCCAAGAAATCCTTTGGGGCAAGTGGAATACTTGAAGCAGCATTTGTGGAAGCTCCTGGCAAAACTGCAGGAAAACCAAGTTGACCCAAGTAAGTAACTGCACTGGAATAGCTCAAGAGGGCATCTCTCCTTCTTGGCATTGTCTGGGACCAGCTCATTGCCCAGGACCTGCTCAGGAATTATAAGATAAATTCTGTCCCCCTCAAGAAAGCCTGAGGAAAATTCAAGACAGACCTCACTCTCTTTACTCTTTCCCACAACTGAGAGGGTGAGAACAATCCAGAGCCATCTCCAATGGGAATTCTGCTGGTACTGTAGAATAATCTTTCAGCTGCCAGCAGCTGAATGGAACGGTCATTTGCCACTGGACATCGGCTTCTCTTTAGAAGGCCCAGATGAGCACAGAGGGAAACATTCTAGCAGTGTTTTACCCTGCTAGTCTGGACAGCACTAGTGACTGATTTGGCCCCTCAGAGGTTGTTCCTCTTCTGCAGAAATGAGTAACAGGTTTGTTGAAATCACATATATTGGCAGAAACCTGTTTCCAAAGGAGAGTTGGTGTAGTAATCATCAACTGCTTTTTCTAATGCTTAGCAATATTTCCCAAGCACCCAGAGTTACACGACAAGGGATCAGAGACTATAAATGCAAGATCCCTGGATACAGATACAAGGGATTTCTTTATATCAAGCATGGCTCAGTGAAGGAACTTTTCTAATTTCTAAGGGGTTCCTGGGGCAGAGTGGTGATGCAGGTGTGGGGAAAGTTCCTCCCTAGGGGTGGAATGAAGATGGCAGACCAATCAAAGGGATCATTTTTAAGCAGGCAAATCATCTGCTACACCAAGCACTTTAGCTACAATATATCATGTAAACATTTGATCAACCGTAAAGCCTATGGCCAGCCAATATGCTGTTTAACAGTCAACCTCTCCCTATCATTAGCTGTTGAAGCTGTAGTGGTTCATGCTGGGTCTTGTGCAGCTCCAATTTAATCCCATAGCAAAAAATCCTTGTGACTCATTTTGGAGTTGGATCACACCCTATGCCATGGCTGCTTTCTATCAGCAATAAGATTACAAATGTATAAACAATTCTTACAAATAGGACACAAAACCAAACCACTCTACCAGAAACAAACTTTGCAAGTTCCTAGAATCGCAATGGGTGCAACACCAGATCATCAGGCAGATGAGGAGAACTAGCTCTGAGCCAAGCAATGGGCCATGTGAGAGAGATGAAATCACATATCTCTTCTGCTCTCTAAGCATGGCAAATATCGTGGAGGGAAACAGTCTGCAGCATGAGAATAGTCAAAGCAACTCTAGCCCTGAAGGCTTCTCCCTTCTCCAGTTTTGAGATCCTGCAAGGCTAGTTGGATGTTAGCCCTGTCAATTGTCTCTGCTGAGCACATGGGGAAAAGGACAGGCAAAATACTGCAGGTGTAGGAGAAACGTCTCCTGGTGAGACCAGATCATAAGACCTTAAAGAGGTAATGTCTCTCTCATGGGGAGAAGCTTACCATGTTTTCAAAGAAAAACAAGAATGGAGTCTATCTTAAACTCTGGACTAAAAAAAAAATCAAAAAAGGAAAAAAATAAGAAAAAAATCAACTCTTGAGTCAAGATCCAAGAATGACAGCATGCCATCTTTACCCAGCGTTTAGCACTGGAGGCCTGACTCTTACACCTTCTGGAGCCACTTATTCTTCTAATGAGCACGTGTAAAACACTATCATAACAGAATGACAGCCTTTGACACTCACTCAGCATGGATGCAGATGACCACACATAAGGTGCAATGCAGTAGGAAATAAAACAAAAAACCCTGAAATAATAATCATATCTCCTGAACCTTGAGAAAGTTTCACTGTATATAGATACAGAAGAGGTTTTGCAGTTCAGGTGTATCTCTATGTACCATTCAGAATTCAGATTTTCAGAATCAGAAACAAATCTGTACAATCAAACATTTCAAGAAACATTTTTCTGTCTAATTCAGGGTTTGCTTCTACTTTATATAATTTAGCAGCTTCATAACTTCACATAGAAATCTCTTTCTCAGATAAAACTACAGGTTAAACTCTCCATCTTTAATCCAACTCAAACAACTGCACCGCAGCTGGAGAGTATGTCTGTCATTATATTTACTTACACCACACAAAAATAAACTGTAGATAACCAAATTTGTAAAGGAATTGGCAGAACTAATCAATTGTTATTACAAAGCTTGTTTGAAGATTAGATATTTCGCTTTGAAATAATAATAAAATGCAGCTAAGTGGGTTAGGAAAAGGAAATACCGTCTCCCTAACTTACAGCTGATTATACTGCAAGTCTGCCACTCCATGTTTACTCTAAGGCAGATGTACTGATATAATGAAAAAAGCTGGAGTTATTTTAGTCATGCCTACTTTGTGGAGGGAAAAAGTTTGACCTTTTACCTTGCTCGCTGCTGTTGTCTCCACTCTGGGAAGCGTGGCCCCCGCTGGAGGGCCCTGGTGTGCCTGCCGAGTGCGTTGAGGTTGCATCATCATGGTCTCTCCAAGATGAAGGATTCTGGTGTCAGAGTGCCAAGGAATTTTTTCCACGGTTCCCATTCCAATAGCAAATGAAGAACAGAAAGCAAACCGGGAGAAGAGGGGAGGAAGGGGAGGAAAGTATACACATTAGCATTTGTGAAATGTGCCAAACACCTATGCTGTTTGCACAGTGTAATAATTCTTCAGCAAAGGCAAGCAGAGGAGATACAAAGATTTACGTGTTAAAACACAGGACAGATTTTTTTTCTTTTTCAAACTTTCCACAGAGTTGTCTGGATTTAATTGTTTGAATAGTACTGGAAAACAATATTTCAGGACAGACAAAAAAAATGTAAGTTTAGTTTCTTAAGGAGTTCTACAGGGTAGTGGAGGGACAGAGGAGGGAAGACTATCTACCTACATATAAAAAAAAACATATAAACATTTAAAAAAAGTATCTACCTACATATAAAAAAAACGATGAAAGCATAGTTTATGATACTATGTGTTCTCATTAGGATCAGGATAGTTGGTATGCAAGCTATCTCCCCACACTTTGTTTTTCCAGACTGACTACAGCTACGCGGGGAGAAAAGGAGGGAAACTTTTTCAAGAAGTACAAGAGATCGCACATGGGAGAGGTGTGTGTCCTGACTCCCTAACCTCTCTGTCACCCATTTAAATGCTGGGAAAACGTCCAACAAAGTCAAAGTTGTGAGGGGCAACTCACAAGCAAGCTTTCTCTCAGAGACATTATATACCAGGAAAGATGCTTTCTCACCCCCAGCCACCACCTTGATATGACACATTTCAAGAGGCTTTCTAGATTTATCACTCTAACAGTTCACTTACAAGAATTGTCAAGAACAACCACCAGGTGATTATATAAAATAACTTGTATAGTGATTTTTATGTAATTCTTTCTACATTACTATGCATAAAACACTACAAAAGAGAATGCAGAAGACAGACTTACAAAGTTTGCAAAACTTGGCTAAGTAAGAGCTTAACTACTGTACTTAAGTCACATAATTCACGTATACTTTCTAATTTATTGGGTATTGGCTTTCCCGGAGAGAGGAGCTGCTATTTGAAAGCATAAGTGAGGAAAAGTTAATGTTAAAGTTTAGTGCTACTTTGTTGAGTGTATTCTCCTCCTGTCCTCCTCCCCTTTCCTGATCATTCCCAATACCCTGCTGTTGCTTAAAGGAAAACAGGAATTCTACTGTACAGGAAGAGCTTTATCAGCACCACATGAAGGCAGGCAAGAGATGGAATTTCCTCTGGCAGAAAAGGAGAGCAAGAACACATGAAACAGATCAGAGTAGGGGTTGGACCTGCATTACTTGTCACCTGCATGCGACAACTTAAATTGAGCACTTTATAATAATTCAATAACAAAACAAACAACAAATCTCCCCTCAAAAAAAAATTGCTTCTTAGATTGCTTAGGTTTGATTGTGGTTTAAATCTACATTCTGAAATAACACTAGACTATTAAAGGATGAGGAGAAACTGAAAGCAGAAAGTGACAAGTTGGATAAATTCTTTGACCAGGACTGATTCTGACCCCATCTACATCAATGTGTAGTAGGAATAAGTTCAACATAACCAACTGATTTACCCTTTGTAAAATACAGTGTAAATGTGATTGGGACCAAGTCCCAAAATCTATATTGAAACATCTCAAAGTAATCTTCTAGCACTGATTAGTACCACATGCTGTATAGCAACACAGAATAGAACTGCCAAGTAACGGCTTGCTACGATACCCAGCAACATAAATCTGACGGGCCCGACCTGGATCTCAGCAGAGACAAAGGAAAGAGCCCAGGACTTCAAAAGGTTCCCAGTAAAGTCTCAGGTGACCAAAGGGTAAGAAGGATCCAAATCCCCTTCACCTTACAAAGACAGACACACATATACACCCACGTATGTGGTTCCATGACAGGAAGACATAAGTAAAATCAGAAGACAGGTCAGGATCTGAAATTTGCCTAACCTGTCAGCACAGCACGCAGCACAACACCACTTGCAGCACAAAATCACCAGTCTCTCCAAAACCTAGAAGACTGATCTACTTTTCCTCACAGAGAACTACAACAGGAAAAAACTGCCACCAAACAGTAGTATTTTATATTCATTGAGGTTATTGTGTTAATTTTCTCTAATTAATACTATTATTCCCCACAGTTTCATCTAAAAAAAAAAAAAAACAAAACAAAAACAAACAACCAAAACTAGTAAAAGAAAATAAAAAGAAAAACAAATAAAACCCCCACATTTTACCATCATTTTTCAGAGTCAGGTGGAGAGAAACACAAAAAGAAAGATGAGAAGTCTTGAAAGTTGAAGCAGCCCAGGTGTTATTAAAAAGAACAAAAAACTTGAAAATAACGTTAGCAAAAAGTTCAGATGGAAATAAAAGGCAAAAACTGTGCAAGTTTCTTTACAGCCTGGATTAAAACACAGTTGTGCCTATGAGCTTCTCTTTTTATCTCTGACTTAGGAAGCCACTCAAATAGCTTCAAGCTGAAGGCAAACAGCAGACAGGAGCTCTTCAGCCCTCTGCAGCCTCTTAGCGTCAGCTGTTTGCCGGATGGTAATCAGATAAAGAGCTAGAAGAAATACATGAAAAAGAAAAGAAACAATAGCATAGCATGAGTTTAGCCCTCCAACAACATCGTGCTGGAACCTTCTTTTAGAAAATGTAATAATTGCAACATGTTCACCTAGGCTAAACTTTTCAGGGAGCACAGTGAGTTATGCTAATTTTGTGTACTGCAGGCTCTCTTGTGCTGGCTGCTGTTGGAGCTCCTTATCACATGTACGAAAATTACAATAATTAACTGGTAACAGCTCAGCTATGTTTTAAGGTGAATGTCATCCAAAACCTATCATACAGTATTTCAAGATGTAGACCAGCCTTTCTGTTACAAAGCCATAAAAATTTGGATAGGGTCACTGAATGAGACTTCCCACAGCTGAAAACACTTGCTGTCTCTACCAGGCTGAGCTGCTCTTGACCTCAGTTTGTAGATCCGGTTTGAGAAAGACAAACTGTATTGATTAGAGCTCAATGTATTTCTTGTGACACAGTTTTCTTGAGGAAGCTATTTGGGAGATTTTTGTTGGAGGACAGAAAATATAAGACATTTACTAAATGCGACACTAGAATGCTGAAGGAATTTGAAAGGCAGAGAAATAGCTAGACTTTAATATTATAAAAAAAGACAAATAATTTCAGGGGTGGAGTTTACAGACTCATAAAAAGGCAGCATTCTTTTGGTTTGGACTAAGAGCATTGTACAAGTCAGTGAACTGATCTTTTTCTCCCCTAGACCATTTCCAGCCTCACATCCCTCAAAAAATATTCTTGGCCAAATGACTAATCATAAGTATTTATTTTATGCACATCTTCAAAGAAAAAAAAAAAGACCAAATGGCACCTCTAAAGTGTGCTTCACTAGAAAACTTCGTCAGTATGGCTGAGGCACCAGAAGGGATCCTCGTCTAAAGCTCACTAATATTAGTTGCAATTTTTCTGTTAGTTTCAATGAAATTTGTATTGGGTTATCACAAAAAAAAATTAAAAAGAAGGAAAAGAAGAAACCAAACACATAGCTTTAGATAAATTACACAAACTCCTAGCATGACTTCTCATTTCTTCTTGAAAGTTTAGTAATCACTTTGCAGAGACACATTGAAGAGTGTGGATGATATCTGCCAAAATGCAATTGTCTGTTTTGTGTACGTGTGCATACTATAAAAATTTCACACATGTATGACCTAAACTAATGCCAGATACCACAGAAAGTGAACAACACACATGTATCTATTCCCAATAGTTCTAATAATTGGGAGCCAAATATGGTACTCCTCTTGCTCTTACCTAATTGTGTTAAAGAGCAGTGTTACTAGGAGAAAAGCAGTGAATACTGAGTAGAGCACAATAGAAGGAGATGGAAAATAGATACAAGAAGCTATGTCTCCAGGGGCAGTATTTTCTATTTGCTGGGCTACAGACTCACAGCTGATAATGCAAGTTGTAATTAATATAAAAGCAGGAGACAATATGGGGAAAGCTTGTACTAGCAGGGCCACAGGAGATCACTCCACTGCTATCCACTGTTTCTCATTTACACACACGGCCTTCCCTAGAAAACATAATCTTACCAGTGTTTTTTCCCTTGAAAGTAAAAAAATAAAAAATTGATTTAGCACCACCATTGAATTTTGCTAAATCTAGAAAAGAGCAACAGAAAGGACAAAAGGCATACAAAGCCAATCTGACACATTTCTGTTTTGTTGATGCTGAAAATCTGCTGAAAAGCATAAGAGTTTTTAACTAGTACAGGATTTCTTGAACAGAGATGTTGTAACAGAGAAATTTGTTATAGGATAAGCTTCAGAAAAATTGCAATTTTTACCTTGTATGTCCAAAATATCTGCTGGGCAAAGTCTGGGTAGCTTTTTGTGAGTCTATATAGTCGTACTAGGGCTGATTCTGGTCTCATACTGCTTTTTATGGTGATATTAAAGACTCAATTAACCATAAGGAATCTGCTTCTTATTTATAACTGGGAAATAAAATCAATCAGGCCAGCTGATACCCATGTGAGTAAGCTGAGCAGGATTTGACTCACATATTTAAACTAAAGTTTCAAGTATGCAACTCTGACAGGATCAGGCCCCACCATAATTTTATCAGATGAAATTGACAAAATCATTAATCTTAAAAGAACAAACAAAACATAACTTGTTTTTATGAAAGAAACTACAATGCTAAAGCTTATTGTTTCTAAACATGGTTGGACTCAAAGGTCTGGTAAATTAATTCATAAACACAAAACTGAACTGAACTACTTGATACAGATGGCATTATCCCCCCCAAACACAATCCAAATCCTGCTTACCTTGTTCTTACAAGTAACACGTGTAAACACGGTGAAATGACTGATATGACTGATACTCCAAAGATCTGTATCTAGGTACAGCCATATATGAAAATATGATAGACTACACAGGACACAGAAATCTATCACGTTCAGGGTGGTATCTTAGAGATAATGTCAAATGCATTAATAATAAACCTACTATTTAAAGAAAATTTCAATAAGACAAAAAGACATTAAAAACTCTAATTTGACATAATAAGTATGTTTTCTAAAAAAGACTACTCCTGGTATTGCTAAGGTTTATTTTCCAAAAGATGCACACTTAATATGATTACTTTTTTTACTAGAGTTACACAATTGAAACAAAAAACAAGACACAGCAATCTAACAGATATTTTGTATATATGTACAAGTTTTAATTCTTCTCCCTTGATTTTGCATTTGAAGAAAGCATTGGGAGCAATTTTTGAGTCTCCTAGAATATGGCAGCATTCTGAAAAGCTGCATGTTTTGTATTTTCTAATTAAGATTGAAATCAGACATGTAATCCACCTGTCACCAAGGAACTGAGACTTGAAAAATCAGGGGGGTGCTGGGTTTTTTTAATTGTCCTTCTATGTCATTCTATGTGGCTACACTTCACCTAGACTGATAACTCAAACCAAAAAGGGACCACAGTTATCAAATAGATACTGAAAAACATCATTGGTTCAGTTTGAGAGAAGAGAGTTTAAACACTCAAATTTGAGACTTCAGCTGTTGATAGAAGTGTACCTTGGCCCGCCAAAAAGCAGGAATGCACAACACTATCTACAGTCTTTGAAAATTCCTGATGCTCTTTGCCCCTTCAGAAAGTACAGGGCCTACCACGATGTCCTAAGGCACATTCTAAGTTTGCCTTATTATTGTTGCAGTTAGCTACTTAGTTTTCCTTCTAACACCCTACAGACAGAAGGAACACCTTTGGGGTCTAATCTGGTGTTTCTCGAAACTCCCACTGAAGTCCACAAAAGTGTGGCATACCTGCAGACTCCAGCATCAGGCCCCCAATTACTTCTTCATTACTCAGTAAAATCTTACCTAAAGAATTAATTATATTACTGGAACAGGTAATACTATGTCTAGTGTACTACACTATTTTTATTTTTTCTTATCTGCAAAATGTCAGGAATTTGCACAGACCATTCTTTGAGGTGTATTATTAAAGAAACGTTAAGTTGTCTGGATATCCAAAAGTACAAAATAAAGTATCTCCTCATGTGAGAGCTGAAAGGTTTAATATTCAGACTAATCTTTCTATTCTATGGCTAAGACGTTGGATTTCTAATCTGTCAAGAGTCTTTTTTTATAGAAGAGACGTATGAATATTTCTGACCATTTTAATGATATTTTAGGAATTATGATCTGTGTATTGTTACCTCTGAGCTACAAAAACATGAACAAATATAAAAAAGACTGAGGCTCTGATCCTGTTCCCACGAAAGCCAGTGGAAGGACAGCCATAAATTTCTATGGGAGAATTACTAGGCTTCAAAACAGGTTTGTGCTAAAGGAAGAATTCATGACACCAGGTGAGGTCAGCTACAAAAGAGATGTAATTAAAGTACAAAATATTATCATACGTTCAAAAAAAACCTCCAAATTTTATGAGCATCATGTTTTTCAAATTTGAATAGCTTGAAATAAGGGAAAAATAAAAAAAAGATCTGCAAACAATCTCAGACAAACAGACATTTTAGGCTGAGCACAGAATTCAGGATAGGGCCTGGTATGTTTAGTTGAACAATAATAAATTGTCTGCGCTGGGAAACCGAACTTGAACTGCAGCTGCAAAGGGTTTTTTTCCCTCTTTTCTTATCTTTTTTTTTCCCCCTAACTAATCTGGTTCAGCCAGGGCATAGCTGTAATTACCTTCTTCCCATCTACAGCTAATACCTCAGAGCAATAAAAAAAAACGAGGGTGTTAAAAATTCAAACATTAATTATGGGCTGTTATATTTACTAAACACAGCAGAGTAACAACGAAAGTTTCAGCTTCTTGTGGCCAGCACTACACTATTTGATTTACCAAGTCCCTGGACCCTTTACACTAACTATATTACATAACAGTTAATAGTGCACTAAAATAAAATTCAATAAACACATTTATTACCAAACATGTACAACATGACCACTTTCAGCTGTCTCCTTTTTTCAGCACAGGTGTATCTCTGAAGAGTTCATTCCTTTGTTGTTTTTGGGTTTGGTTTCCCATGAAGTTACATAAATAGCAAAGATTTTGAAAGGGGAAGTATGCAATTTTTGAGTACCCCATTTAAGGTCTTATTGTAAATATTGGCTAATCCTACAATTCTTTCTGTTACTTTCCTTCATGCCTGTTTTAAGGTCTAGAAAAACAATAAAGCTGAAAGCTGCTTTAGTTCCTAATTCAGCACTGCCACTGTCACTACTACCACCTCTCACATTCACATTAAACACACAGGGTAGTTTTACACCACTTAATAACAATAGAGGGGTATGGATTTTTGGGGTGTCAAACAGCTGTCACAAACTGTCACCTCCACAAGAGAAACCTTGGCACACAACAAATTAACCTACACTTCTTTTGGGCTATCATTATTCATAGCCAATCAGTTGAAATGCTCCTAGTATTTCATGTGCAAATAAAACCATGAGGGGAAGACTCATGGATCAGAATAGTGGGCCAATACATAAAACAGAGGAAACAACATGCTGTCTCTGTCCTTCTGAAGTGGCTCATCATCACCCCTACACCAACTTTCACCAAATGAGATCTAGCCTAAGGCTATATATTAAATATGCATATCAAGGCAAATGAAAGAAAATAAACCTGGAGAGCCAAATTGGACAAATTTGCATGCTTGAACTGCTGCATTTTCAGGTAGATGCTCAGAAATGATAGCACATTTTTTAATAGACTGTTTATATTTATATGTTTATGTTTATATTAGCCATTTTTTAAAAGCTTTTCCTTTTCTATGAATAAAGATGCATTTCTTTCTGCTGGAACATTGTACAGTGCAAATATAAAACATGGTAGTTTGACTAAGCTATAAAACGGTGTTAAAGTTTTGTCAGGAAAACAAGCTAATATACAAAAAAAAAAAAAAAAAAATCCAATAAGGAGACACATTTCCCAAAACGCATGAATAAAATGTAACTATGTGATACAACTCTTCATTTCCCAGTTGGTGTTCTGGTTGCACAAATTATTGCTTCCTTTCAAAACAAATAGCAGGGGGCTAAAGTAAAAATGTTATAGCTCAAATCTCCAGGAAATAAAAGGCTTTAAATTATAATACCCAATGAAGTGGTAAACCCTAACGGGTGCAAGATAAATGGGTTGTCATATTTATTTGAGTTTGTTTTTGGGGCCACAAAAGCAAGAGGAGATTCTTCTTAGGGAAGATAATAGTTACTAAATTATCAAAATGCTAACCCCCTCCACTCCTGTCCTATCATTGCGTGTGAATTTAAATATTATAATGGAGCACTGCAAATTGGCTTGAGCATTTGCCATCTGCCAGAACCCTAAACAGGCTAGTTTATCTAATCTCTTCAATATAAACATAAGCATGCTCCATTTCTACACTTCCACTTGAAACACACTCTTGTAAAGAAACTGTACTGGAGAAACATGTATTTTTTTTTTTTCTGTTTCTCTAAATTTTGCAGAGTGACTCACTATCTTTCAGGTTGCCACTCATTTCAATTTCTTTTCTAGTACTCTCCCAGAATACTTATGCCCACGAATTTAGTGTTGTAAAATGCCATGAAACAAATATTTTTGAAATTGTGTCAGGCCTCATGGAGTTTATTACCTATATGTGAGTTAGCTGATAAGCAGAGAAACTTTAAGGAAGATTGGCATACGTTTTTTTCTCTCAAAATAATAGATTTTAAATGTAAAACACAGCACAAACCTTGTCATGCAATGTTTACTGAATACAAATGAGAAAATGAAAGCTAAGGCTTGGATCCAAAAATATTTCCCGTAACTAAGCCACGCCAGAAGGGGGACATTCAGAAGAATTTATTATTATTTTATCTCCCAATTCAGCTTCAGTCCAGGTCTAATGTAATTACCAAATACACACAGAAACTACATGTTTTCAAAGGAAACAAAAGCTCCTAGAAAGCTCATTCTCTCTGGGCTTCCAGCTACTCTTAACACACTGGGAAATAAAGGCAGGGGCCTGTGCAGAAAGCATGGTTAACTTCACACCGGGTGTTAAATTAATATTTCAATCACTAAAATATTAGACTCTATCATTTAGTTTATTAGTTCAATTGAATCTAAAACTGTATAAACCCCCTTGCCCCCCAGGGATGCATTCCTATAAATAAAGTGGAGTTCACACCCACCCTTTTTAACCAGAGCTATTCCTTCCCTTTTCTCCTGTACCAGCTGCAATCTCTCCCTCCACATCCCGAAGTCTCTCTGCATCTACATCTTTTGAAGGATCAGAGGAGCTGCTCCAAAACCCGGAAGAACAAAGGCACTCTCCTCACCATGCACACTAATGTTCAGTCCTACACACATTACACTAATTCACCAACTCCTAAAGTGTTAAAATCAACTGCTAACCTACGGTTACTCAATCATCATTCTCTCCAACTTTCTGTAATACATTGTTAATAATTGCTTCATCAAGGTTACTGTCTTTTATTATGAAGATGCTTCAGGCGTTTGGCAATAAGTCCATATTCTGACAATAAGTTGCTATAAAGCAAAAGCATTGGAAACTCTAATGTGCTAACCCCTTTTTTTAATGCAGTGTAGTATTGCCAATAATTCTCATCACTTGTCATCCCCACAAGAGGGGATGGGGGAGCAAATCAGCAAACTTTCTTCCTAACTTTCTTGTTTGTGTTTCCTTACATTGATGCATTGATTACAAAGCTGGCAAAGAACAGGAGAAAGCACTGATCCCCACATCAAACCAACAGTTTTCTAGCTCTCCAAGCCGCCCAGACCAGGAAACTTTACAAACCATTGCAAACTCGATGCTTTTCAGATGAAAACTGAAGGAACCTCTTGCATTTCTACAACTTTGCAAAGTGAGAGGGAAGAAAGTTTGAAGGTGGGATTCGAGCTTGTAAAAGGTTAAGGTAGTAATAATACTAACAGACAACAGCAGCAAGGCAAGGAAATCCACAACAGGTCCTCTAAGCAGGTTAAAAACTTTAAAAGTGCCCTAAAGAAAGCAGGACTTACATGATCAGCTAAATTTGTGGAAGATCCTGAGAGTTCTTCATGGTCTGATTTGGAGCTGCCATCCCTTTCATCAATAACGAGGTCTATTGGCATTTTTCCTTTCAAACAACTAATGTACCGATGGCAGAAATTATCACACAATTCATGAACCTGAAAAGAATAACAAGAATATTAGAAACAATAATGGCAAAATATCGTATTTCAGCTTTTTTTTTTTTTTTNTTTTTTTTGCTTTTTTTTTTTTTTTTTTTTTTGGGTTTTTTTTTTTTGCTTCTTTTTGTTTTTTTTTTGTTTTTTTTTTTTTTTGTAACAAGTACAACCCTATGATATACTCCACAAGTAACCCTAATTAAGGGGGACAATAGTTGAAGGCAAGGAAACAATAGAGAAATTGTTGCAGCACATATTATTCTCTAGAGACTTGCTGCAGCAACAAGTTAGAGAGAGAGATAGTGGGCTCAGACTTGTGCACTGAAGAAAATCGGATTTGGTGATAACATCGGAACACTGGGAGCTGGACCCAGGTGGTATCTCCGGAGCATACATAACCCAGACAGGTACAACTAGTCACTCGGGACGGGATCAGTTTAAACTGGGGCTAAAAAAGGGTCTAAATGGCCGAGAGCAGTAAAATGAAGCTACTTGCTGAGGTTGTGGGAAGAGCCATTCTCGTCCCAGGGCACAGCCCCTGCCCACGCCTCGCAGGGGCCCCTGCCTCTTCCAAACATTTAATGCTTGCTTGGGGTAACGTGCCTGACAGAGCCGGAGAGGAGAACGAGTGGTTTCATTTCTTTTTGTTAAACATAATATTTCTGAGTGGGAAAAAGAGCTTCTACTGAGGAAAGGGGTAAGAAGGATGAAAGGGGTTTAATATTTAATATTAGCAAATATTGAAATTACACACACACACTCTGAAAGGGAAAAAACGGTCTGGGCATGTCTGCCGGGTGTCACATGCTCTGATGGCACAGGTTACAGTGTCACAATGCATTACCCCTATCTTCTCCGGCCATGTTTACAAGTCAGCCCAAACAGTCGGGAGGAAGGGAGTCGGGGCGGGGGGGAGTGAGGAGGAGGGGAGAAGGGGCAGGGAATGGCATGCCCCCCGCCCACCTCCGTGGCTCTTACCTTTTCTAATTCCAAAAGATGAAACCTTAGTACTTGTATTGCTTGGATCATCTGCAAGAAAGTTTTGAGCAAGGGATTACGTGGGAGACAAGCACGGGGGCTGAGCAGAGCCGCGAGTCCGAGTGGGAAAGAGGGAGAAGGGGATTGTCAGGGAGCGCGGTCATTATACAGGATTTTAACTCATTGGTCACGCTTCAACAATTCTGATCAACTTTAAGCTAAACACTTGATTTTTATCATATTTATTCCAGGAGCGGTGATTAGTGCTTTATTACCGCGATCTTGAAGAAAACCTCTTCCTCTCCTCGTTTCCCTCCCAGCACCCCGGTCCTCATCCCTGAGGGTCCGCAGAGAAGTAAAACACACGCTCCCACCCCCACTCCCGCCCGCAGGAGAAAGGGGGGTGAATGTGTGTTTGAATAGTTTGGCATCTTCTTTACAAGCGGATTTAGGCACTTTGAATATTGGAATCGTTCACATTAGCAAAAGAATTACATTAGAAATCTCCAGCTCTCTCTTCTTAAGCAGTTACTTCCTTCACTTTTAGCTTCCCGTGGCTTTCAAACTCAGCTTTGCAATGCATTGGGGCTTGAGACTTTGCTCTGACTGGCTCTAAGAATAAAGCTCTTTGAAGCCCCTTGACGGCAGCGTGCCGACCGGCCGGCGCCCCG
>VZTT01056443.1:48649-63844 GCA_013400855.1 Buphagus erythrorhynchus
CCAAACTAATTAACCCCCTGCGTTGTCTTGCCCTGCTGTGCATGTTTGTAATCTGGGACAGGGACCAACTTTTAAAAATTATTTTAACTTGATAGAAAGTGAAATTTCATATAGTTAATGAAGATCTTTCATGTTCCTCCTGTGTTTTTTTTTTCCACGTGAAAAGAGTTGTAGCCTTTTTCCTCATCACTATCCCAGCGGATTAAAGCACACAGAGAGTATGTTTTATAAAGCGCTACAATTTAGCCATTAAAAAGGGATCTCAATTTAGCACCCTTAAGTGAATGTACTCATCTATTAACAAAGATGCTGTTGGGAACTTGGAGGAAAATGGGATACGTACGTGCAGAGGGTGAGGTCTTTCACATACTTAGGTGATTTTTTCATTTACGCCCCCCCCCCGAACTGGAGATATTTCTTTTTTAAAAAAAGTAATTCGGGAAAATTAAAATGGCTAATTTCCATTTTTCCTGCATCACTTTCAGAGCGAGGGCTGTTTTCAGAAAAAGTGTGAGATATGAGTCGGAGTGGTGTCTTTTTTGTTTGCTTTTATTTTTTTTTTTTTTTTAAATACATCGGCTCAAAAGTCCAAAGAGAAATGAGGTGTCCGGTATGGAAGTGCATCTCAGTCAACCGCCAGCCCCTTTTGCCGAGGCTGGAAATGGTTTTAACAGGCGGTAAAATTTCATCTTGTGGTGTCAAATTGGGGTCAGTTTGGGGTTAGCGCTCTCAGTGTCCGAGCAGGAGCTGTCCAGCTGTGTGGGGATTCATTAAGGGCAAAAGATCCGTTTCAAGAAAAACAATACAAAGACAATCAGAGGGCTAAAGATCCTCTTCAAATCGCATTTTACAAGTGCACCAGAACAAATATGGATGCTGAAACCTATTCCCTTCAAACTCCCAAATCGGCTTCTTAGCCCTCGGAGGGAGCGAGAGAGAAAATCCTCTAAAAGTTAAGAAGAGTCTGTTTTCAATCAGCCTTTCCGAAGTGTGGCATCTTAGTCCTTTGCTGGCTTTGAAACATGCCTCTCTTGCTTGCTCGTTACATCTCTCCCTCCCTCCCTCTCTCTCTCTTTTTCCACAGCTTTGCAAAAGCGGATGGCACAACAGGTAATATTTCAGATTTCAAGAATAAATCCCACCGGAGATCTTAAACCTCTGTTTTGCACGCGCGTGTGCTCCTAGCACAAGATTTAATGCAAATAGAAAGTTTTTAGGGGGAAACAAGCTATGCTTGCACAAAATCCTATTGGACCCTGTAGGAAATTTTGAGCTCTCCTTGTAGGTGATCCTCCGGTCCGATGGGTAATTTGGGCTAGATTTACTTTCTGGTTCTTAGCATTTGTGGAAAGCAACCTATTGCTAATCTGGTTTATTAAATTCGCATGGTTTAAATCCTCTTAACGTCCCTGCATCTGTTAGGACAATTGACGCCTTGCTACAGGGACAAATAACTTGAACCTTAATCTTGTTTGTAACTTTATTCAGTGTTTGTTTGTTTGTGTGCTGAGTTCAAGTATTTTGGATGATGCCATTGTGTTCGGTAACATGTAGACTGCATTTGAAAGCAAAACTCCTCTTAGACGGGTCAAGGATATCATGGAAGACAGTGAAAAATTTAGCATATTCGAACTGGCTTTTTATCTCTATCTAGGCAATGCGTCATAATTAATGAAGAAAGCCATCTGCCTGTTAAAATGTGGACGCGGGACATCACCGTGACACCTCAGTGAAATTCATGTGAATTTTACTTTTTGTTTTGCTTGCAAGGATAAGTGTGGGGTTTAAATAGCACCTTTATCTTTTTATAATCGGGATTGTACCACAGTTAAATTCCTACCCCCAAACCCGCTCTTTACCAAACTCTCCTTTGCCCTTACGGTAGCTTTTTACAACTTCAGTCACTTTTTATTCGTCTCAGCACTCTTTGATTCGCCTCCGACTTCCCGCAGCTGCAAGACTTTCGAGGTCCCATCTTGGGTGCCCCTGTGAAATCACGCACGTTTTAGCTTCTGCAGATCACTGGGTTCATTTAATTCCTCACCCTGATCCCCCCGTCTGCCAGTAGTGTACTTCGCTTTTCAGCAATGTATTATTATTTGTCGAAAATCTTTCTAGTCCTGAAAGTCAGTGGTAGCCCATCACGGTGAACTTTTCTTGACCTCGACTGCGGTATGACTGAGATCTTCGGGAGCTGGATTAGGAGGAGGTTCGTTTACTTACCTGTTAACTTCGCTTTTTACTCTTTCTCCCACCCCTCCGCCCTCTTTTTTTTTNCTCCCCCCCCCCCCCCCCTCTTTTTTTTTTTTTTTTTTTTTTTTTTTTTTAGAGGGAAAGCCCCAACCCTGCACGAAACAAGAACGATCGGGGGTCGTCCTGCCGTGCCGCCCCGGTTCGTGCGGTGCCTGCCCGGGCCGCGGGGCTGTATCCCGGCGCTGGCGGGCCGCCCCGAGCGGCGCTGCCATCAGCAGCCCTCTAGCGCTATCTGGCGGGGCTCCAGCACAGCCCGCGGAGCCGCGCTCGGAGCCGGGCACGGCGCTCGCTCCGCGGCCGCTGCGCCCTCGGCCCCGGCCCAGCGGCTCCCGCGGGACGCTGGTGTGGCCCAGTCCCGCATCCCATCCCCGAGGGGCGAAACCCGCCGTGGGAAGGGGCATAGAGATGAACCCCTTCGCGTTTGTGTCAGGCGGGTGGGTGTGAAGCACCAAAGTCAGAGAAGAGATGAGATTTTTTTAAAAATTTTTACTTTATTTAGGCTGGAACGTTTGTAAAAGTGGATTGTTTGTAAAAGTGGCGACCATAAACAGTCGACATGTGTATTTCCATCAAAAACCAGAGGAAAAAAGAAAAAAGAAAACAACCTCAAACCTATCACGGTTTCCCACTAACGCTGCTTGCACTGGGTAGTTAGGAATCTAGTTTGCAATTGTTTGAAGAAGCCTGAAGCATGAAAAAATTTAATCTTTCCACTATGACATGGTAACCAAAAGGACAGTTAGGACAAACTAAATGGCTTTAGTGTGATATCAGAGAATCTGCAAAGGCTTCAAACTCTGCTCAGAGCTCTGCTCTAGCTCACTCAAAATATCCCCTTTTGTTCTCCAGCTGCCTATAAAACTCCAGAAGAGTGCTCTCATTTTTACACTGGAGTTCTCGGTCCAGAGAGAACAATATACTCCTACCTCTTTTGAAATGATCCGGAGACTCACAATACACAGGCAATCTCTCGAAGCACGAATTTCCTTTTTTTTTTCCCCAAGAACTGCTCGGCCCATTGTTTGAAGTCGGATTCAGTGCACAGCCCAAAGAGAAAAGGAAAAAAATCTTGAGAGCGTGGTTTGGTATTGCACAGAGAGAGAGCTGACAAAATATTACAGCGTGTTTCCTAGAAGTACGTGGTGAGAGCCGGCGGTGTGTTCCCAAAAAGAGGTTGCTTTTTATTTCCACCACCCTCCCCCCCCACAAGATTGTGATCGTCTTTGTATGTCTTTCTTTTGATCCCACAAAGAGAATGCAATACACATATATGTGTTTGCTCTCCATACAAGAAATGCCATACAATGGAATATGTGGCCGGTTAGTCCTCATAATGCTTAGTTTTGCTGTAATTAATTGAAAACAGTTATTAGGTCGTCATTGGCAATAGCGTAAATAATTGCGCAGATTTTTACTTAAAATTGACCGGTCATAGAGTGATAGATCGATTCGAGGTATAAAAATGATGTATCAAAACATCAATGTCGATTATTTGAAATATTGTAGTCGAATCTTTTTATTGCTTCATCGGTTAAGTGTCTGAAAGTGCTGTGTTCCAACATATATTTATGTTGTCAATACTGTCAAAACTGTCAGTTTTATTACAGTGGATTTGTAATACATTTCGGATTTGCTCATTTACATAAAATGTCCACCTCAGATACCCCTCCTTTTCTCCATCTCTGGAAATCTGTGTCAGTTTAATGAAAGGATTCAAGACTCATACCTGAAGAGGGAAAAGAAGAAAAAAAAANAAAGAAAAAAAAAAAAAAAAAAAAAAAGAAGGAGGTATTGCTCCATTATGTCCAATTTTAACATCCGTTTGGAAAGCTTGGGCTATTTCTGACTCTCCAAAAGAGGGAATTCCTCCCCCCCTCCCCCGGCACCGCTTATTTCCCCAGTAGAATTTAAACACTTTTCTACTCTCACACCTAGATTAACCCCTCCAGGAGAACTGGGAAATTGTGCAGGGTTACAGTGACGAGCCAAAGCACACCTGTGAATGCTGCAACCTTCCCAAAGAAAGCAACAACCCCCTGAAACACGCACACACGCACAGAGGTTTGAATCCTGCTAGAAAGAAGGAGACAAAAGGAGCAATAAATATGTGTGTGATCCTTTCCTGACGGTTTGGAGCCCAAAAGAAAAAGGAAAACTGTAAGCAGTTTTGGGCATTTGATGCCCCCCTCCCCTATTTTGTCAGGATCTGATCGATGTGATTATTCCCTTTAACTGTAAGCCGTGTCTTTTATTGGCATGATCTCAGGCAACTCTGTAATTTTCTCCAAGAGCCCAGCTGAAGGATGGAGAAACTCAGGAATAAATAAATAAGTCCATTTGCACAATAAACTCTCTTCGTTAGAACAAATAGCGAAATTAGGCAAGTAACTTTATTCCCCACCCCTTTCCGAGGATGAGGGTCTTTTAAAGGTACTGGTGAGATGGACCTGAGGGGTGTGTGAGTTGGCTTCTTTCCCCTTCCCCCTTTCCGCAAACCGCTCCCCCCCCTCCTCCCAACCCCCCCCTCCAGGGATATCTATGTTTAAATAGATGCTGAAGAGATTTCTGAGTTCACGGGAAAGAAGGAAGGTTAGTTAAGGGAACGGCAGCGCGCCTGGCAGGTATTTTAATGACTGTCCCTTCCTTTGAACACTTTCAATTTCTCTGCCTCTTGTACAGAATATGTTTCCCAAACCAAGTATGATTTCTGTTGTAACTCTCGTGTGTGTTTGTGATCCCTTCTGAGGTAAATTGAGAAGTACGCTGCGCAAAAGGAGGAAATCGCCCCTGGGGTGCTTTGTTTACTTTGGTTTGTAAAATCCTGCTAGGAGATGGTTTCCTCAGTGTGTGGCAAGTGTTTCTTCAAGAAATTCATCAGCCCTTCTACAATTACTTCGAGCTCCGAGGGAAGAAAGCTGCCATCACTTTCTCACATCCCAAGGTGTTGCATGGGGAAGAGAAGAAAAGGCTGGAGCATTTAATTATAATGGGGAGGGGTAGGGGGTGGGGAGATCGGAGGCTGCAGAAAGCCGTCCCAAGCTTGTACCTGGAAAAGAAAAACCTGCAAGGGTATATTTGGGAAGCGTGTGCCATTTAGACATGGGGAAAAGTACCTCGTCTTGTGCAGTAATTAGTCTGAACAATAAACATAATTGGAACAAAATCAGTTGGAAGTTTCTGCGTTTTTAATTACGTTTCATTTTGTGGTAAGCCGTAAAATTATGAATGCCTCTCAATTAAACACTATCCACTTGTAAAGCATTTAACAACAATTATTCCTTAATCAGTTGGAATGTTAGCCACAAATGATGCTGTTAAACATCAAAGGGACGCCTTAGACGTTACCTTTTAGTCATAAGTAAGAGGATTAATTTCTATAATTAGAGGGGATAAATATGTGCATAAATAAATCTAATTTTTTTACACGTTCTCATCCTGTCTGGGAGAGGCGAGGATCTTTGACACTGCTCGCACTCCCAGCTTTCCCCGGTCCGAGGGGACCCGGGAGCAGCGAGGTGAGAAGAGCCCTGCGGGGAGCCCCGATCCTGCGCGCAGCTCCTCAGGCGCCGGCCCGTCCTCGGCGGCCGCTCCAGGGCTGGGGCTGGGGTTCGTGCCCACCACGGGCGAGGGGCTTCGGGGCAACTTACTTCCCTACTCGGCTTTTATTTGCCTGGGGTTTTTTGGGTTATTTTTACGGCACCTGTGGTCTACCTGGCGGTTCATTTCCCTTGGGGACAATTTGCTGTCCCCAAACGCTCGAGATTTGAGTCGAATACCGCAAATAAAATTAGCATGACCTTGATTACACCCCATATGAATATCTCATTTACCTAATGACTTTATGTCACGTACGCAAAGGGTCAATTTCCTTTTAACCTTTCCCATTGCTGCAGTAAGCATTCTTTTATAATCAATGGCTGTTTGAATAATCAATTCGCATTTTATGATCCCTGACAAACTCAATATACGTGTGCCTGCTTTCAGCAAAGCAGCCGGCCCCGCTCCGCGCCGTTTTCACGTCCGAGGAGTTTGCGGCGGGGTTTCCCGGCTCCCCGGGGAGCCTCCCGGGCAGCGCAGGGCGGCCGCTGCCGGGCTCCGCGGGGCTCCGCGGGCGCTGCGCTGCGCTGGGCCGGCCGCTCCCAGCCGGGACAGCCTCTACCGGCCAGACCGGCCGCTCCCAGCCGGACCAGCCGCTCCTAGCTGGAGCAGCCTCTCCCAGCCGGACCAGTCTCTCCCAGCCGGGACAGCCGCTCTCAGCCGGACCAGCCTCTCCCGGCTGGACTAGCCGCTCTCAGCCGGACCGGCCTCTCCCGGCTGGACCAGCCGCTCCCAGCCGGGACAGCCGCTACCGGCCAGACCGGCCTCTCCCAGCCGGACCAGCCTCTCCCAGACGGACCAGCCTCTCCCAGCCGGAGCAGTCTCTCCCAGCCGGGACAGCCGCTCTCAGCCGGACCAGCCTCTCCCGGCTGGACCAGCCGCTCCCAGCCGGGACAGCCTCTCCCGGCCGGGCCGCCCGCTCCGTGCAGCCCCCGTGCAGCCCCCGCCGCCCCGGCCGGACGCGCCCGGCACAAAGGCTCCGGCCAGCATCCCCCACCGCACATCTTCAGCTCTGGCAATTCCGCGTGCTTTCCCACTAGCTCAACCCGAAATATGCAGCCTTCCCGCCTTCTCCCTCGGTCTCCTTCTTAAGAATGTGCACAGCAAAAAGCCCGTTCCCCGGGACAGTTCCCCCTTTTTTGTCTTTGCTGGGACAACCAGCCGTGGGGGGATGGTTTCCCCGGCTCTGCAGCCGAAGGCAGCGGCAGCCCGCCGGCCCGACCTCCTTGAGCACTGCTGAGAGGGCCTGGTGTCCTCGGCCACGTCGGCACCTGTGAAACCTCGAATGAGTCCTTGCCTCAGCCTCACTGTGCTACTGACGTTCGGGAGCCTCGCTCACTGCCACCATCCTCTTTTATTGCCCCTCAGTCACCTCCAAACCGTGGGTCGGGAAAGCTGTCCCAGAAGCGCAGCCCCCAAGCACAACTCAAGTGCAGAAGTGTATGCAGAAAAGAGGGGGGTTAGGGCAAGCTGAACTTTGCAAATGTTTTTTTCTATAAGTAGCTCACATTTTCTGTGATCTATGGTGTGAGTTGGGAACTGAGACTTATTGCAACCCCGTTCCCTCTATTGGATAATTAATGCTGATTCATAGCAGGTTCTACCTACCAATGTGTGTTTCGTTTTTCTCTGCAGGGTCCATGGTTCTTTGGTATGTTGTTATTCCCTGAAAGGTAATTGCACTTGATATTCTCTCGGGGAAGGCTCATTAGCCAAGGGCAGGGTGGCGTTGCCAATCTCAGTCTCTTTCAACAATTCAATGCAAACATTTGCCCCAGAGGTTCAGTACAGAACTCCCAGCTCACAAAACAGTTCTTGGGTACAACATTTCTCTTAAAAAGCCTTGGGTATATATATATATATATATATATTTTCCACCCAAGAAGGAAGAATTTTAGTTTAGGGGGTTTTAGATTAACCCTTCACTGTAAGTGGACAAAGCTACACAAGATTAGACATGTTGCCTTCGGTTGCAAGACTTTGCCCTTCCTTTTATAAATAACCAGAACACAACCTTGGATGAAACAATAGAAAAGTTATGACATCTCACACTCCTCTGTATTCAGTCCTTCACACTCTCTTAACATTTACAAAATGCATGTCGAAAACACTTTTCCACTGCCCACCATTATAGACCTATACTTGACTTCTTTCTTATCCATGTCTGCTGTCATCTCTAGCTCCTTTCATCTCTCCTGCTAAATTAATTACCTCACTAATGGGAGGCAATGAAACTTAGGTATAAGGTAAGTTAGGGAACATAGAGTCATTAATACATACTATTTTATGAAGGTGAATCCTCCACGATTGTTCTAATTTTATTTTTTCCCTCTGATGCTCATAATTTTGAAAATCTTATTCTTCCATTTGAGTCTTGTCAGGTTGAGCAGGGTGATTCACAGTAATATTGCACAGAAGATCCCATTTTCACAGAAGAAAATGGTCCCCACAGGAGAATGAAGAGGAAGCAGAGGGACAACATCTAGACTTAACAAGTTCTCAGACATCACCGTGTTTTCCATGTTAGAATAAAAGGATCTAGGAATTTTTATTTCTGGTGAATTAGATGAGATATTCTCCTTGGTAATGGTGTTAAAGGGCAGAGACTGGCCTTCATTCCACCATCTTTGTTGAACCACCACTGACTTTAATGTTAGTACATTAGAAATGAAGTTGTCTTACACAGTGACTATACAGCAAATAGCTCTAAAAGACTAGACACACGTGTCACCAATTTCAATTCTCACTGACCAGAAGGGCTGCCAATCATTCCATACACCTCACCCATTAAGGAGACCACAAGTTCATAGAAAAACACCTCAGTGCTGAGAGTCTCTATCAACAATGCTTCCCATGCTGACAGTCTTCAGTATCAAGGCCAAGTTTGTCCCATTGATGGAAGGAGAACATGGATGGAGGACACAAGACAGGATTCTGCAACGTAGTTTTGCAGGATGGCAAATCTGCAGGTGTGAAGTACTCAACTTTCTAGCTCATAATGATAGTAGATGTGGACAGTCACCACCCTTCCAGTGAACCCTCAGTACAAGAAAACATCAGTCCTTTAATTCATACTTTGGTGATTCACAGTCAGGGCTTTTGTTTGACATTTTAAGTATCTTTCATGTCATGGTGGTACATTCTGCTTTTTTGAAAGCATTTTTCAAGATGAACTGGCTTTTCAGTGAAGAAACATGATCAAGTTAATGTACTAATAGATCTCATTTTTAAAGTACATGCTAAATTTAAAACTTGTCTCATGCATTTATAAACCATCACTAATAGCACTATTGATCAATGATATAAATAGCTCTAGCAGAAGCTTTTCTTTGATGTAGACAAACATAAACAGCATTGAAAAATAACAAACAAGTTATTTTTCTGTATTCTTACCTTTAGGCTATATTATGATCACAATAAGACATATCTAGGCATGTGTCATACTGGATAATACTATTTCTTGGGTGTTTCAGGGCACACGACTACCTTGGACTTCACAACAGCTGAGACTTGTCATTTAGAAGCATGGTACTGATATTAGAAAAAAAAAAGCTCTACTGATATGTAATTATTAACCTATATATTGAGATTTTTTTAAGAATCACTTCACATTAAATACTCAGATCCTTTTATTTCTACCATTCATGTGCCAAGCTAAAAATAAACATTTTAAATATTTTTCTCTTTTATGGAAGAGATGATGAAACTATTCATTTGAAATGAACTCTTGGATGAATGTAGCTATATTTTCTGGGCTCAGATCTCTTATTCCCAGTTGGGAACCCCACATCTTACGAGGGAATTTTGCTTAATTTTACTTCAAAACATTGATCGAGTAAAGCTTAGGTAGACAGTTTCCAGTCATTCACAATATGTTCATTTGGGCTTTTAATTTCATTACTCTTGATCTGTTACTGATCACCTATCACACTTGCTCTATTTCCCAAAATGTTGCTTGAAATTATTTAGGAGACTAAATGAATAATAAAAGTGCCCAAGAAATATTTCTGTCTGTGTCTGCATACTTTTGTTTTGTGAGGGTATTCATTGACAGCCTGATCCTGCTTCCTTTCCATTAGAAGCAGGATTTGGTCCATAAAGGAAATGTATTCATCTAGTATTTGTTCAGAGAAAAATCCTGCTTGCTTTAATGTACACATGTATGGTCACAAACGTGAACCAAACAAGAGCCATCTGAACCCTCTACAGCTGCTTTGCAAGTAGGGCTGCAGCATGAACCCAGGAACAGCCAGTTTTGCCACTGTAGGTTGATTTCAGCTTTCAGATATTATGGAAAATCATCCATTGCCTTTCCTGGTTTAATTTCAGATCATTTTCTGTGGCAAATGGCTTTTGATACTTAAGTAAGATCATATTTTTTGATTCAAAAGCAAATTTCTTTTTGTTCTTTTTTCCAGACTTGATTCATTGAAGAAAATCTAGCAAGATTCTTAGTATTTGGAAGAGTCACTGCTTTCATGACACAATCCTCTGTAAATGGAAAAAAACATACAAATATCTTGGCTCAGCTTTCTTTGGGCACCTAACAGTTTAACATTTTTTTTTTTATTAACAAGCATGAAAAGAATGGGATTCTGTTCCCACTGTGCTGCAATCAGTATATTTGTTAGGTGGAGTTTTTCCTGGGAAGGGGTATATTATCATACTGTATTCTTAAGTTGGGGATTTATTCTACTAGATTTACCACAAAATAAGTAAAATGAAGTTTTTTTTCCTCTGATAATAAAGTTTTTTAAGTCAGAGGAACAACTTAATTTTCACTCAGATTTGGAGATCTGAATTGTCTGAAAATCTGAAATACTAGGATGAGACTGTTAATCTTGGTTTTTTTTTCTGAATAAAATACTAAATAAAGCCATTGCAATTCCTATGAAACATGGAAATGGTATTGATGTGAACACACAGACAAAGAAAAAACAGTCAGAAATAGCTCATGGACCTCTTTCTCTTAATTTAAGCAGGAGAAACTCTAGGGAAGTTAATGGAGTTGCAGTGGTATAAGACTCTAGTAAGGTGAGAATTACTCAACTTGTGTTTAACTTGATGCTATTACTTTAAAAACAGAGTTTACTTCACTAAATAACCTGAAAATAAACACAAAACAAAGGGCAAATGAGACAAATTACAAGTAAGCATGCATGCAAAAAAGGTAAGTGCAAATTAGATTTGAATATTCATGAGTCACAAATCATTGACAGTTTGAAATAATGCAAAACAGCTTTATAAATGAGGTTAAGGCAAGGAACATCAAAGAAAGGCATTGCTAAATCAATAGCAATTTGATTGTGCATATACTTGTAAATTGTGGTTACAGTTTTTGTGACATAGGAGAAAAATACTGCACATGTAGTGAGAAGGGGACACATAAATATTCCTTTTGAATGTGTTTTTTTTTTTGTTTTTTGCAATTCAGCATTTACTTGGAGGCTTGGTGTGTATAAAGTGACCAAATATAATTTTTTAATTTTTTCCCCTAGGAGAATTATAGTTTCCTTTGAGTATCCAATCTCCTGTGTTGTGTTGCTTAGTATGACAAAAATTCAGCTGTCAACAATACTGCAAAATAGAATAATTACTCACTTCATTTGACTTCAGTAGAAGGATCACCTGCTAATGAAAGTCCTGTCATAAAATCATAGTCAGTGGAGATTATCTACTTCTTTCAGGGAATTTAGCTCTCAAAAGTGGGAATCAGATAAGTTGCAAGTCTCAGAGAAAATTGCTGGAGCACAGGGATTTAAAAGAATGATCGCTTGAAGGATGGCCAGCCTGACCGTTTAACTCAGAGCTTCTTAATTTTTCTGGCTGTAAGCATCAATAAAGTATTGGGTCTCCTGTCTTATTTGTGAGTTCTGTGGATATTTGAAATTGAATGGTTTAAAATGTTGATAAGAATACAGAACCAAAAGGCAAAACTGCCAGAAGTAATCTGCCCATTTAAAATTACTCCAGCGTGTTTGTTTTTCCTAAGGGTTTGTATTTAGATTACCTAACACTCACTCTAATATACTAACTGGTTCCCTTTCTTCAATGACTTTTACATCCCATGTGCCATTCTTACTCTCTGGCATGACAGATGAAGCTCTGCTGGCTCAGGTGAAGCTAAATATATACATTTACTAGTACTGATGACAAAGTCAAGCAGGGATATCCATCTGGAAATGACATAGGGGACTCTGGTTCTATAAGAAGCAGCACATGACTTCTTGCAGTGCTGCCTTTAAAATCATCCACTCACTTGAATGAAGATGGCAATTAACTCATGTCAAAACACTGTAGAAGGAAAAAAACAGATGTTGAATAACTTAAGAAAGGGATAACCTAATGTCCTGCCCAATCCCCTATATGAGCTTGTCAGAAGATAATGTATCTCTCATGCCATCACAATATCAAAAGATACCTGTATGTGCCATGCTTGAATTCAGAGAGCTTTCTGCCATAAATTCTTTAAATCTGTGTATATTTCAGCATGAATAAACAATAGATAAGTTAGAAAGAGTAACTCAGGAATATAAAAAACTCTATTGCTTTTTCAGGAACATTCCCTTCAACCTTCCCAATCTGTGCAGAGACAAATTAATCTCCCCTTAGCAAGAGTGAAAGGGAAAATTACCTCTTGGTCTTAGCAGAGATCTTGAATTGAAGTCTTAGTTTTCCTTCTGGCTCTTTCACTGTGACTGGCCAGGTTTATCAGAGGTGAATTTTATGTATCCCTCCATGTCTACAAAAGGCAGCACACAATAAATTTCTTTTTGGTTCTGTGACATGGAATTAGTAGGAGAATATAAGTTCCTCTGTTGTGAGGTACCAGTAAATGTCCAATTCATCAATTTTGTAATCCCTGTTCAAAACCTTATTTTTACATAACATGATACGACAAGATTTGTTTGCATGTTTACAACCTTATGCATTTTTAGTAAAGCACATCTTCATTTAAATGAGAAATTATCACCTCCATTCATTAGAAATTATTGTCAAAAACAACTTATGTGTGCCTATAAGCAGAGGAAATAAATACTAAAAGTCTTTTAACATTTTCAGACTTACATTGCTAACATCAACATGTAATGAATGCTGCTTAAAAAAATATGTTTGTCCTGGATAGAGTCAGCTTTAACTAGATATTACCTATGAAAATAGGTCAATGGTGTTACAGACCATTCTTCACTTTCAGCAGAATACTTCACTTCAGCCTGTGTCAGGTGAAAGTTTCAAAGGGTTGGGTTATTTTTATTTTCTGGCAAATCCCTTTTTCCTGAAGAAAATGGAAAAAAGTGAGTTCAAGTTATCACAACCAGAGAGCATGAGTCTCTACAGTACCCAGAAACCTGATTAAATTAATCAGGATTTTACCTTCTAATTCATTCCCAGATTTCTTTCTCTGCTTTGCTCTTTGTGGAGTTTTTCTAAATCTTTCCAACCAATTACCTCCACTGGTAATTTATAAGCCCTTCTGTAAGTCTATTGATACTGATTTCTGGCCTGTGACTTGGGATATAAACATTTACAGACCTCCTATATTATATGTGACCTGAAGCAGGCAGTGCAGAGCAGCTCATATGAGACCACTTGAATGCCACACCTCTGTTATGAATGATCAAATCAAATAAAGGGAGACTGGCTCCCTGTATGTGATCTAGATTTATACACTTCTATACACCTCTTCCCAGGTTCAAGAGTGTAAATACTCCTTTTCAGAGCTTGCATTTTTTCAGAATCAGAGAATACAATGAGTCGGAAGGGGCACATCAGGATCATTGAGTCCAATTCCTGAATCCTCAAGAGTCACACCCTTTGCCTGAGGGTGTTGTCCAAACACTTCTTGAATTCTGCCAGGCTGGTGCTGTGAGCACTTCCCCGGGAAGCCTGTTCCAGTACCCAACTGCCCTCTGAGAGAAGAACTTTTTCTTAATGTCTAACCTAAACCTCCCCTGATACAACTTCCTGCCATCCCNTCTACATCATTGCCTTTGGCTGTCTATCTTTGCCTCTCATCACCTCTCCTCACCTTGTGCAGAAAAGCCAAGACAGCAGGTAGCTCTCAGTAAAACCAAATTTCCTGCAGCTGGTTTCAAGTTTCCCATGCAGTAGTCACCTTCAACTGTATTTTGGGGAAAATGTATTTCTACTGTATTTCTAGCCTTTTACTCCTTTTATTTACAGTGTACACGAGGTTTCTTTGAGGATGAGGGACAAATCTTTAATGATCTCCACTACTCTCTTGTGATAGGCTCGTCAACGCCTGTCATGAGCAGGACACGGTTTATCCACCTTTAACTTATTCAGCTGGGAGAGAAAGAAGGTGTAAAAGGTCCTTCCTTCTTGGCATTTTTTCTGAAAACTCTCAAAATTGTATTTGTTGTCTGGGGGAAATAGGGGAATGAGATGGGAATAAGATGAGAAGATAGCATAGGTAGTTTTTATTCCTCTCTCTAAGTCAATTTGTGTTGGGGTTTTCTGTGGGTCTTTTATCAGAATCCAGGAAGAAAACGGGAGAAGACTAAAGTTCAAAACTGGCCAACTCATCCATGCAATGGAGAGTGGAATGGAAATCAATACAGCTGTATAGTAATATCATATCTGTTGAAAGGAAGAACTACTAAGGTGAGCAGAGGAGGGATGGCTGCAAACCAGAGACATCAAACACTGTGATCAGCCAGCAAATGAACAACCAGCCCCTTAATTCTACAATGTAGTCTTGACTGGTGTGCCAGTTGGAGACAAGGAAAATTATGTAAGTTAACACAATGTGAATATTTGTGGATAACTTACCATCAGCAGTGACTGTGAGATCACAGTGTACCCCTGAGGCCCCAAGGGCCTGAAAATGTGGGTTTTGCATGGAAATAAGGCCATAGTGCTCTGACTGAAAATGATGTTGTTACACTATAGTAATAATAAAAGAAATAGATTAAAAATTATTAGAAATCAGGTAAAATGTTCCTAGAACATTGCTTACATTTCTAATCAACTGTATAAAAAGAAACTTTCCCTTAAATATGTAATATATCCACAAGTTCTCCTTTGTTTATACAAGAAAACAGCTCTGCTTTTGGGGTGTATGTGTTTCCCCTCCTAAATGTAATCCACATTGCTAATGCTTCTGAAGTAAAAAAAATAATTACATAATACATTTTCTCTTTAGAGTAAGTCTAGCAATTGCCAAAAACTACTTGTCAATACAATATTAGATCATGTGTGACCCAGACCTCACATGTGTCAACAAGTATATTTGTCTCCTTCTGTTATTTCAAATTACAGGAGAAAGAGACATAATCCTCACTGATCAATTGGGAAAAAAATGCTTTACCTTTTGTTATTTCA
>VZTT01056443.1:74515-86880 GCA_013400855.1 Buphagus erythrorhynchus
CTTCCTTCCTTCCTTCCTTCCTTCGTTCCTTCCTTCCTTCCTTCCTTCCTTCCTTCCTTCCTTCCTTCCTTTTCAGCAATCCACAAATTATTTTTAAAACAGCTCCCAGTTATCATACACATCCATCTTTAAACACTCTATTCCTCTCAAATCTGTTTAAAGCTGGTTTTAACTGTACATGTGTGTGTGTCTCCTGCACCAGGGGTCAGCCACCCTCAGTGATAAATGTGAGTGATGAATGGAGAGGTTTAGAGTGTCACACAGCAGGGTTGGTTCAGCGCCATAAACGACAAGCCAAGAGATCTGGAGAAAGGTAGTTTTCTAGTTCTTAGCTCCTACTGAGTTCTGAAAACCCAGCAGGAGCTGGGAGCCCCTAACTCAGAGACAAGACAAGATGGAAAGAAAAATGCAACCTGGTATATCACTGAGATGCTGTTTGACTACAGAATGGAACTATAGCTTGTTTGCACATAAATAGAAAGTTATACTGTGCCCACTAATACATTGATAACTGTTGGTAAATCATTCTTTATCCATAAGATCAAAATTGCTTCTTGAGCTGTTTTGAATTTCTTTAAATACTTCTATTAGAAGGTTGTCCAGGGTTTTCAGAGACTCCAAGGATCTTTCAGAGGGTAAAATTTCCTGCACATTACTCCTGATTAACATCCTCACAATGCAATTTTTCTATCTAGCCATCTCAGATAGATTTTTAAAGAGCTGTTCATCCTCTTCCTAAATTCAATCTGGTAGCCTGCTGCTAAATTCTGCACCACTACTCCATCTCAAGATTTATCATTTAATATGTTGATCAATAAGCATTGCAAATATTTTTTTACTTTGTCAAAAATTTTAGACCAGAAAATGCTATCTTTTGTATACATCATCCACTGCTTTTCCTGTAGTATCCCTCTTTTTCCTAACAGCTCATAGCCAGTGATTTTAAAATTCCAGTGATATGAATCATTCAATTGGATGTGGTATTAATCATATATAATTGCTCTGTATAAATTAGTGTATCTAACACATTTTGTTTATGACTCAGACTAGCATTGGCAATTAGGCAACTAAATATTTTAATTTTTTTTTTGTCTCTTGGTGCCTTAATTCTTTACACACATTCTGTTTTGAATGAAAGTTGCATGTCTGAGCATATACACTGTGTTCTAGCCGGGGGCAACATCACTTTAGATGCAAACCTAAAGCCTTCCCAGCTACTTCAGCTGTTTTGTCACCACATGGAAGATCCCAAGTGTGTGTGTCTGTATGCAGTCTATTGGACAGACTTCCATAATTACTCAGCTGGTTTTTAGCATGTTATTCTTAGAAGTTGGTTTAAATGTTATGATAACGACATTAAAGAATTTTCATTAATTTAAAAGTTTGGGGTTTTCTTCCCTTTATCAAGAGCAAGTGTTGTAGAAGTTCTGAAAGCTCTGTTATGCTCCGCTGGTCAACACACAATTTTTTAGGTAATTTAAATTTCTATACAAACACAGCACTAATTAAGAGTTTGGGTGTGAGATAGTGAAAAGGGAAAACAGAAATTTAATAGCAAAAGGCAACAATGGACTTGGCTCTTGACAGGTTGACAGAGATACTTTGAGTTTTAGTATATTACAAGTACAGCATAAATATGCTGAAACATGCTCAAACATAACTATAGATGAACATACAGAGCTTTTTAGCTTCCAGGCTGCCAGCATTCTCAGTAGTTGGCTCCATCTTAACACAGCTTTACATTGTTAAAGCTTTCCAAGTTTATAAATATCTTGGAATCCATGATGTCCTGCCAATTTCCTTCATTTTTATTCTAGACATCAGTGGTTTCTGGCATAAAATTTGGTGCATGAACTGAGGATCTGTCTACACATATGTAGGTATCCATGCTCTCATACCCTCTACCCTTATACATGCCAGTCATACACACTAAATCTGAGAAGTCCAATTCTCCTGAAAGTGTGGGGAATTGCATTTGTTTTGCAGCTTGGATGTAATTTGCTAGAAATACCTGGACTGGTCTATAAATATACAATCAGTGAACTTTTGTTACCTGTATCTGTGTGTTCTGGTCCTTCTACCTCCTTAATATCTATACATTTTCTCTTCTCACAGAACTTTATAGCCATTTAATTTTCTCCCGGTTTCCAGTTCTCATGGGCACTGCTCAGATCCCCACCCTCTTTGCCAAACCAAAGATTACCCTTGTATGTGCAGTTGGATAACCAGAGGAGTATACCAAGATTCTTGTTCATTTCTGGAGGTGATATTCATACAAGTATGATTTAGCATGAAAATATTTACTACTACTACTTAGCCACGGGAAAACAGCTGGAGACATTGACATGCTACTGGACCAAACTATGCTTGCTGAGCATTGATCAAAGACTTGTAGCAGCTGTACTACAAAAATGAGGGCGCAAATCCAATGTTCAGCAACTTACCTTCATATTCTGGGATGCCTCTGTTCGGTGGTACTTGACCACAGCTTTTCCAAGCCATGATGAAGAGCTTAAAATACATCATCACCTGTTCTCTACCCAGCAGCATGACATAAAAAAAAGATGTGATAATACTGAAGAGGAATTCCAGGAACAGACTGCACCCATCTCAGTGCAGGCTTATTCACGTCCTCATAAGACTGGATTTTTTAGAAGATATCTGAGAACATGTAGGTGAGTGAACTCACACAGACAACCACTTGCTGCATTTGTAACCACCTAATTTTAAAAGGAAGGCGTTTTCCATGTTATGATTATGAAAGATGTTTAAAAGTTGAGCATGTTCAGCTTCAGGCAGAGGCTATGTTATTAATTTTTAAAAATAGGTTGTTATCTTCTCCTTGCCTATCATCAATGAATGCTACAAAGTGGCCATCAAGCACAGGTAAAGGTTTACGCAGACAAATACTGTGTATTTCAGAAGACAATTTTTGCTGTGTTTAATACTCACAGAACAGCAGGTTTAGCAGGTGAAGAATACAGAATTTTGAGAGAGCAATAATTTTTGTTCCAGTGCTACCAACTGCTTGCCAACAGTTTATAATTCTCCTGAATATTAACTCTGTTGAAGTCCACAGATATTGCATTCCACTGCTCATCTTCCCTGCTCTGTCACTCCACTGCAATCCTATGTGGCATTGATAAAATCACTTTTGTGGTACTAAATGCTCACTGTATAGTTCAGCACTTACTGAGTTTCTCCTTTCTGTGATCATAGACAGGATGCTTTTCAAGCATCCAAAGTGGTCCATGCCATTAGCAGGTTGACAAATTAGATATTCACTTCGTTCATGGATATACCACTTCACCTCCTGTATTCCTCCTGCATGTATGCTGACACAGGCTTATTTTCTTCTGGTTTTCATTCTGCTCTCTTTAATTTCTTAGCGTTTTGGCTAATTAAAAAAAAAAAAAAAAAAGGAAGAAGAAGAAGCTAGCCCAGACAAGTTTACATATCAGGAAGAGTGGGTTTGTTTAGACTTAACATTCTTTTTCCTTCAAGACACCAAACCCCATTTTTTCACTAATACTTTCTTTCTTTTAATTATCTTTTCTTATATTTGTAGGTGCATGTTGGAGCAGCCACAAGGGTGAAGCTCAACAGTGACCTTTCTTTAGAAGATATCACAATTGTAAAGCTCTTGGAAAGAAGAAGGACTAGAGGTATCTCTCTGTGTTGAAGAGTAGATGGCATGGAATACAGAAAGGCTGATGAAATTATTCACTAGGCAGATACAAATTTAGGAAAGGGTTCTGGGCTGTATTTGGATCAAAGAACATACTGAGGTCTAACAGCTTTTAATTTCTGATCTACTTGTTGTATTATATTGTTCTGTATCAATTTAAAAAAGAAATCCTTGCATTTCCTTCGTAATAATAGCTTTTCAAAAGAATAGACGTGCATAAATGAAGAAATTAAATTTTATTTTAAAGCGCAAACATCAAAAGACACCACTCTCTCCATACAAAGCTCATAAACAGGTAGTACTGGGATTTGGATAAACTAGTATAAAATTTCTTTCAACAGCTCTTCTTCACAAAAGCAATCTCCAAAAATAAAAGCTTGTAATCACTAGGAACTTAAAATGAATATGGCAAAAAAAATTCAAGAAAGAAAGAAAAAAAAAGAAAAAAAGGAAAAAAGGAAAAAAAGAAAAAAGAAAAAGAAAGAAAAAGAAAGAAAAAGAAAAAAAAAGAAAAAAAGCACAGCAGTCAAACGTAATTAATTAAGCATCACATATCTTTCCCATCTATTACTCATCATCATCAACCTGTGTTGACAGGATGTGGGCAAAGACAGCCTATCTTCTGCCTGCCCTGAGCCTCTGCAGCAGTGGCTGCAGGGGAAGCCAGGACAGGTTGGGGTTTTGGGGCACTTTGGGGCGGGCTGGCTCGCTGTCCTGGCTGCACCCCTGACCCGTTGTCACCAGAACCCTCACCAGCGCTGTGTGCTGCACAGCCAGCCCCAAGTGAAGCCTTTGTCACTGCGGCAGGGAGCAGATAATGCTGGTGGCACTGTATTTCCTTATTGCTTACACATGCCTTTTCCAGATATTTTAAGACTCACCCTCTAAGTCCTAAAATGCTATACATTTTTTTGTCTTGTTTCTCTGTCCAATGAGCCAAACCTAAAACTGAGTGAAGTCAATGACACCACTTCATTGACTGGGGTAGGTGGTGGTTCATGTCCTAAGAGAAAATTCCTGATATTTTCTAGGAAAAAAAATTCAAATCAAACCAAACCAAACCAAACCAAACCAACCAACCAACCAACCAACCCACTCCCCAAAACATTAAAATTCTTGTTTGGACATTTATACTTTAAAAACAGCAGTCTTCATATGTGTTAATTTGATCTGTAATATTTCAGGCATCTATCAAAAGCCCCAAGTAAATAACATGGTTGATCTAAATCTGCAGGGTTTGATGAAGTAGATTATATAGAATGTACTTATATTTCAACAATAGCATTTCACTACTTTTTCCAGTATATTTTTAGATTATGAATGCTTCCTCCATTTGGAACAAGGATTTCATTTGTCTTATTCAATAGTTCTAATTTGCTATCAATATAAATATATTAAACCTGTCATCAGATGTTCTAGCATCCCTTTTAAAACTTACATTATATATAATATTATTTCATATATGTATATAAAGGAATAGTTCTTATTATTGTCAGGTTCTAATAATGTTTCAGCCACAGATTACTCTGTGTGATGGAAGAGTAAAGACACTTGGATGTCTAATTCTTCATTAGTATTTTCCTTGCTGTAATGAGCAAAGGTGTAAATATTAACACCTCTGATTTTCAAGCATTAGTTTAACCTATCATCCATAAATTCAATTTCATATAGCCAAGGTACTTCAAAATTGAACTATTTCACCCTTAGCGAATAATATGTCTTGAATCTTTGATTTACTCATATTTTGGTGTGTAAGATTTCTATTTCTGAAATACAACCTTTTATTTAGCCATAAGGTTTTTGATCTTGTTATGCTAATTTATATTATTTGAAATGACATCTTTCAAATTATTCAAAGATAATGGATTAATTTCTGTTATTATTTGTTTGTATAATTTTCTCTTTATAAATTATTTGTTGCAGCCTTTGTATTGTTTTACTGCTTGTAATTGACAGCTTTATAATACCTAAGGGCATATTTGAGGTCTCTTTCTCTTTTCAAACACTCTTCTCTAGCCACAGCAATGGCTGTTTTTCTTTGTTTCTTTGCTGTCTGAGGAAAGCAGATCAGAGGGTGCTACTGAAGGTGGTAGAATATTACATTCTGTTGCAACTAGCAGTTTACTTAAGCTATGTAACTAACTGTCCTGTAAAAGCAAAATGCAATTACCCTGGCAAATCTGATGTTTTCATAAATCATGAGCAAAACTTTTAAGGTTGTGAAAATCTGAAATATTTGTATCCACTTTTTAATTGTTGATGTGCTGATGTCAAGCCACCATGCAGTGTATTTTTAGTAGCTCTCTCCATGACTAGTTATGTGTAGAAATAAGAAGTAAGGGGTATCATTTCTGGCAGAACTGGAGTGAATTAGAAATTCTTTTTTGAGACATTTTAAAATATTCACTTTTTTAACCTCCTTTAAATCTACCTCTTGCTATTTTTGCAAGTGTAGGGATTTAATGCATGATGCCTACATATGTGTACATAATATTCTCTACCTTTTGTCTTTAATATTCCTTCATTTTTAATTATTAAAGATAAGTATTTGAATTATAAATATTCTAGTTATACAGGAATAGGCAAAGCAGGCACATACCCTCAGGCAAAATTCTTCCATTATCCATAATCCTTCTGCCTCCTGCCTCCATTTCTCTACCTCCTATCTTTATGTCGTCTCAAAAAACACAGAGGCATTCTTTTAAACTAACCTTCTCCTCCCCACTTAAACCATAGAAATCCCTTCTCAATATGTATAGGGGCCTATTCCTTGAAGTGGGATGTCATACTTGTCCTAAATATAATAAAGTGCTATCTTCAAGGCATTTCTGCATCCAAAACACTCCCCAGAAACCTGCCTAGTCCTCCCATCTAACCAGCCTGAATGTCACAAATCATAGCACAGAAGCTGCTTTATAGTGAATCATTAACATTGTCAGGAATGAGTTGGCAAGGAAAAAAAAAAGCTTTCCATTAGAGAACTGAGGGAGAATACACAAATGACAGCATTGTCATTTCTCTTACATTGTTTTATAAAGTGCACAGCTGATTAGGAAGAGATTCTTATAGAATATATACACTGTGTATGCATACATGACAATTCTGTTTTCATCCTCTACTGTTTATAAGTATGTATGTATGTGCTTTAGATTAACTGTCTTACTTTAGGTTTTTGAATTATATGAGTAACAGTTTCATTATGTTGAAAGACTCTGCATCCTTAACAAATATATCTGGAAACTAAGAGGTACACAAATGAAAGATATATGTGGAAGGTGTTTCTAATCTACATAAAGATTAATAAAGATATTCCTAACTCCTGTTAGAAGGCATCTGAAAGGGTCCTTTAGAATAATATCACTTCAGTATAAAGAGACTGTTATCTGATTACAACTTGGAGGTGTGTGACTCAATGCAGATGCTTTCTTGTCAATTTTCCTGTTTGGCACAGCTTGAATGGGATAATATGCACTTATAATATGTAATACAATTAGTTCTCTTTTGAGCATCAAATATTGTAAAGAAAGTCATTTTGATCAATACATGTGATGCTTTTTATATAAAAACCTAATATATTTGTGTTGTAAATTATGGTTTTTTTCCGTCTTCGTATCTTAAAAGACAATTTCATGGAATTATACATGGCTTTGTTGTTCATGGAGATAAAAACGTGTCAAACCATCACTGGTACAAAAAAAAAAAAAGTGTGAGGATATACAGTATACACCTAAAAAAAGGAAGATTGATTTTCAAAGAACAAGTTAATTTGCTTTGACAATGGTGGTAGCTTTCTTTAAATTGTTGTAAAGAGTAATGAAAAGTATGTAAAGCAGAAAATACTCCTCAGAATTTCACAAGCATTTGCACAAATAATTTTAGAATGCTTTTCTTTGTCTTAGATGGTCGTTTGCATGGTTAGGTCATGCTGACTACACTGCTGTGATGTAAACCTGGAGTGTTTAAGCCATTTCAGCTGAGTTTTGGATTTGTCCTCATGCCACTGAGCTCAGGATCTGGCTGTGCATAGTAATTGCTAGCCAAAACCAACTGTTCCCCAAACTTTCAGTCTCCTACTGATATTTAGGTGTGGTTTGAGTGACAGCATTACACAGACAGAGGGAATCTATTTTTTTCGCCTCTCAAATAGGTTGATTGTGCAAGAGCTCCTTCAGACAGAACAATTTGCATGGTATCCATCAACACACAAACTACTTCCTTCACAGGGCAACAGCCAGGAATATATGGGCTCCACAGTACTGGGAACGACACGATGGCTGAGGCATAGCAGCCTAACCACGCTAATGCTCACGTGATGCTGCCTCTATAATCACTACAGCTTGTCCCAAAACACATTTAGGGAGCTGGGTGAAAAGGACACTATTAATTCTACCTCTCTTCTGGTACACTGGAGGTGATTTTAAAGAAAGGTAAGATATGAATGCTAACAGTAACCCTAATAAAAAGAATAACACCTAATAAAAATAATCACAGAGTGAGTCTTTAGCTCTGAACATTATTCACATCTTCTTCTAGGGAATCTTGAGAGATCTTTGCATAAAGGATTGATCCCATGGCTAGTCCACTTTGAGTACTGTTTGAGGTCCTAAGAATTAAGCCTTACAGACAAGTGGCGTGAGGTAGCTATTATCTGCTTCTTTCTTACATGAAGCCTTCACCTTTTTCACAGAAGATGAAACTTCTAGAGCCAGAGCCACTAAATACAGGCCTTTTATCTGTCAGTGAGACTTTAAATAGAAATACACCAGAAAAGGAATGGAGACAGGACAAGATCCCAAAATCCATCAATTCTCTAAGACATGCCTCTAAGTAAGAGAGGCACAAGGAAGAGTTCCATCTTAAGCAGGCAGCAAGATTTTCCCTGCACTGGCATACTATTTTCTTGATGAAGAAAAAGAAAAAAGGAGAAAGAAACCAGTGTGATTTACTGACAATTTATAGAGAATTCTGCCTAATAGGTAAAAAATGCATGCAAGTATATTTTTTATACAGGCACATAATCAAGTATAAATTATTTAATTACTGATAAAATAAAAAACTGAAATAACTGTTGCATCAATTAGAGAAAATACAGATTTTTCTGTATAACATGACATTGTTTTCCCTGTGCTCCCAGGAAAGCATAAAATACTTCCCTCCAGGAAACCAGGGTAGGGTTTTTTTTGTTTGGTTTTGTTTTGTTTTTTCCTTTGAGAATGATCCTGAGTACAAGGTGAATTTTGTCCAAAGGCTGTGCAGATACACAGTGAATGCAGGCAGGTTATCAGGAATATAGGAAAGCTGAGTATTAGAGTTCACTTCTTGGTTGATTCCTCAAAGCCCAACCCAGAAAGGGTCAAACACCATCAGCTCTCACTCAAAGACACTGTGCATGTTAAATACAATAACCTGCACTGGTTTTCATATTGTTTATCAGAACACATTATCAGTAGCAACTACCTAAACCTTCAAAACAAATTTTGAAGGAAATAACAGTCAAGGAAGTGTGATGTAACTACACCCCTCAATAATTCAGCACCAATGAAAAATGCAGGACTGAGACCTGGGATTTCATTGACAAATGTAAAGTATTTCCCAGCCATCACATAACACATGAAAAGAATAACCATCCATACCCACATCTTCATGCTTGCTCATTCCCCTCCCCTTCCTAATACAGTAGTGTCAGTGAAGAAGAGGAACATGACAAAAGTAAGTGACAGATGTCAGTAGAAAGAAGGAAAATATTGTTAAACACATGCAAAGATATGGCTGAAGAATACCCTGGGTGGCTATATCCAGTGGCTAGTGTCAGACAAACTCTGGCTAATGTGTAAGCATTGTATTAATGGCAGTGCACTGGTGTAAGAAGGCAAGAGACAGAGAACAAAAGGAGGATGCTGTCAAAAGGCTTGCCTTCTGTCTGGACTGCCTGTCTGTGCAACCAATCCAGCACCAGAATAGCAGAACCCATGCACATGAGATTGCCTTCACTGAGGCACCTGGCAGTGACAGGAAAGCACTTCCCTGCACATCAGTTACCCAGAAGTGGAAGGTCTGAACGAAGCTGAAACTGGAGAACAACTCAAAAGTGGATTTAGAATTCAAAAGCAGGGAGAAATGCTGGATGGAGATGCAGACTTGAGCAGAGGAGACTGGTATGGGCAGGGATAAGAAGGGACAGGGAAAGGAACAAAGATGCATCTGTTCCCCTTCCTATCTGTTACATTCTCTCTTTTTAGAATGCAAATTCTTCAGTAAAGCAGAGATCATTCCTGCCTTTGCTCTTGTATGGTGCCTAGCACTGTATTGTATGCAATATAGCTCAACCAGACAGCAGATGCAGCTCATACTTTGTCAAAGAACCATTTATGATGCAATTACAGATTTTGTTAGGAAAACTTATTTGAATCATTTTACTCTGATATGCTGAAATCTACTATTTTAAAAAGTGAAAATATTTGGTTTACTAAGATAATATTAATTACAGCAGTCATAGATTTTTAATCTATTCATATTGATCTTTTCTTGTTTTGAGATGTGAGTGTTATAATTTTGGAATTTTCCATTAGAAAAATTCCATTTTTCTTCAGGAAAGCTATGTCTTTGAAACTCTTCTTTCTAAAATGCCTGGCTGATTTTTTAACTACTTTAATGCCTTTATGCATAGGCTGACAGGTGATAGAAGTATTCTTTATTTGGTACTTATTCAGTGGGGCTTTATGGGAAGATGATATAGGAGATGCCATTCAAAGCCATATCGTGCCACCCATTTGCCAGTTAAAGGTTACCTGCCACATGGAAAAGTAATCTGAACCCAATCACAGTGTATTTTGAGTACTCTGTGCTGTGCAATAAATAGAAATTATTGTTTATGGAAACAAAGGACAAATACCTCTCTGTATTTTACATGACAAGAAACAAAGATTCCTCCCAAGCCCCTTATCTCCCTAAGGGTGAGGCCGACCTAAAACATCACCAGCATATTTTTGCAAGGAAGTTGCCAACTTATTGTCAAAGAGAATTAGTACAAAGAAATATGAGCCTTTGCCACTAAGAATGAAAGACAAATAGAAGAACTGGAGAAAAGAAAACAAAACACCAAAAAGCACAAGAAAATTTCATTGTTTCTTTTTTTTAATTTTTTTTTCACTGTTTTCTTCCTTTATCTAAGAGAATTAATTCCTTCTCTGTTACTTTTGTGAAATTTGGTAGTTCTGCTTTTCAAAGTCTGCTACCCCTTCATTTTAATTTCATTTTAGGTGATCTTTCCTCATTTGAGTTCCATTTTCTGTTTCAAATTCAAATTATTCTCATTATATAAACCCCCTTCTTCTCCAGAATTTAACATCCTACATGAAAGCTTTAACCCCTGTTTAGTCATTTAAATAAGTATCATGAATTAATAAATATTGCTGATAATAAAGCTGAGCTCCCTGAAACGATACAGAGGTGTAAAGTGCCTAATGATTTTGTAAAAGTAAACAAGAGCATAGTAAGTGTCATAATTAACAAAAATAAACAAGTACATTTCTTGGAATGTATTAGGTATATATAGGAACAGGTGATCAATTCATCATGACATTGTACTTATCTATTATCTGTATCCTCTCTTGGGATGTTATTTCCAGTCATGCCATCTTGCTAGTGCCTGTTTGTTGAACTTTCAAGTAAAAGCTGTTGTAATCAGCCAAATTTGGTTTTCTATATGAAATGTCAGGATTCTCTTAAAGATGTAAGAAGGCATTTGAATCTCTAGTCCCCATTGAAATATGTTTGTTTAGATACCACTAATTACATCATTAGTACACTGAAGAGTAGTCATTCAGAATAAAAAATAAGCAATAGAGGGGCAGAAGAATCTAGGAGCACACACTTTCCTTTTGATCCCAGGGTGACCATTTCAGAAAAAAGCATTTTTTGCCTCCCTAAACAGGAGACAAGCACTGTCTGCTACTTCTTTCTATTTTTCCCCCATAGGAACCATGAAACAGAGCAAAGTAGGCCAGAAAATCTGGCCTGTGGCATGTTGCTGTCTCAGTCAGATATCATATCCATGTCTAGTCCCTTCATTACCTCATTCCTCCTACATCAAGAAGAAGCCAATGTAAATTGCTAAATGAAGAAAGCTATGTGGTCTTTCAAGTTAAACAAAACCCCTTGCATCAGCCATTCAACCACCAGCATACATTCTTGTGTCAAACAAGGCATTTTGATGAACCTCATACCAAATTTAAAATGTAACAAAGATTAGTAAAGTCCAGAAAGTTGCCTTTTAGGTAAGTTCCTTTTTTAGTTTTACACTAGTTGCTTTATTATTTGCAAAAGAAATCTCATCTCAGATGCATCATCTATATTCCAGCAAAGTCCTGCTTTTTACCCAGTTTTCCAGCTGGATTGATCAAGGCAAAAGGAGGTCAAGTGACTTGCCAAGGTCAGATGGCAATCCAGTGCTTTACCAAGGATTAGAATTTAGGAACCTCCTGATTAATAGAACAAATAACCTCCATGCACCAAACCCCCATGGGATGGGCAAGTCACAGAACTGGGTAGGATTAACCAGAAAGGACTTGTCCGCTTGGGTAAGCAAAATATACCCTGCACAGAAGAAATACAAACATTTTCAAGTTGCTGAGGCATAATCCTAGGAACAATTTACATCTGTGTGCTTTTGTAATTT
>VZTT01056445.1:6806-20614 GCA_013400855.1 Buphagus erythrorhynchus
GTGGTTGAAAAGCCCTGTTTTGAAGGGGGGGGGGTTGAAGTGATGAACAAAAAAAAAAAAAAAAAAAAAAAAAAAAAAGAAACAACAACAAAGGACCTTGGAGGGTTGAACTCGGATTTTACTCTCAGCCTTAGAAGGATGGGAATGCCTCACTCAGCCAAAACTTTTTCATTCTAACCTTGGCAGCATCAGCCAAACTTACCCCTCGTGTACTTTACCGTGGCTGTAGCAGCTCAAACCCGGTCTGTCAGAAAATTCTGGAATGGCTTGGGTTGGAAGGACCTTAAAGCTCACCCAGTTCCACCCCCTGCCGTGGCAGGGACACCTTTCAGTAGTTGGAGTTGCTCAGAGCAACCTGCTCTATCCAACCTGTTCTGCTCTCCAGCCTTTACCCTACAGAAACCACGAGCAGCAGCTCAGGGAAGCATGAAAATGATGAAGTACTTGCTCAAAACATCTTTGAAAATGTGGAAATATCTCCCCAAAACATTCCAGTTGATATTTGTTTCACATTTTTTAAGTTTTGCTGCAGAGATATAACTTTTGGGTTAGTTTTTTATTGGGAGAATATAAGGCAGCTTAATTAGGGAAATGTGGGCCTTGAAGTGGTTCCAGAGGGAGGAGGTGAACAGGGATGGGAAGGAAACATGCAGGTAAGAGCCTGCTGTTACTAGTCAGCACTTGGAGGCTGAGATACTTCAGAGGGAGCTGGGGAAATCTAGGACAAATACACAGCAGTGCCACATGTGAGCTGGGAAAGAGCTTCCTCCACTTTCTGACATCGGTGATCGTCACAGCCCAAGCTCTCCCTTATGTAGAGTCTGGGTGCAGAAGACAGCTGGAAATGTCAGGGAAGTTGAAAACATCCTTTGTGTGCTGGTGTCGTGGGTTATTTCTTGGCTGGCTCATGAGGAAAGTCCTGTTTGGCCACTGTTCTTTGGGCAAAAATATGTGAAACACAGAGAAGGAGGTGGAAGCTTGGAGAGAGGCGTTGGGAACAGTCAGTAAAGGGGGATTTTTGGGGTGCTGGAACGAGGAGGGAGAGAATGGAACAGCCAGCTCAGCACTCCCTCACCCCTGTTGAGCTGGAAAGCTGCTGCTAGGCTGGGAGTAACAAATGGAGAGAGAGCAGAGCGCTTTTTTTGTGTTTTAATTGAGCTGTGGTTAATAAACACTGTAGGAAGGGGCACTTTGATCTCCTGCTGCTCCCTCTGACTTAACCAGACGGCAGGAGAAATCCAAAACCAACAAGCTGGTGTGTGGAATGTGCTTTTGGTTTGCTCTGACTTAATCTATGCTGTTTGGGCTGATGAGCACAGGACAAGGTAGAAAACCTGGGATCTCTGCTACAGGCTCTCTACTCACTGTTCCTTTAACTTGTACTTTTAGTGTCGGGCCCTCAAACAATCGTGGAGCTCTTCTTTCAGGAAGTGGCCAGAAAACACATCATATCCCGACTCTTCCTGCAACCAAACACCTCTTTGGCTGAGACAAGTTTGAACTGGCCCCACCTTATCACCTCTATAGTGGCTGATTTTCTGCCTCTCCTGTATCCTTGGCTGTGAATCCATTGCCACTGAGCCTCCTGCCTTTCCAAAATCAGTTTTCCACCCCCAATTTTACAAGACAAGCCTCGTGAAGGAGTGAGGGTGTTGGCATTAATGGGATTTTTGGGTATTTTAAGATTTCACAGATTTCATCCTGTTTAGGTGCACGATAAAGGATTTGAGTTTTTGACTTTAAGCCCCTGAGCTCTCACTACTTGACTTGGTGGGGCGGGATGCTGGGGGATTTGGAAGGGTAACAGGAGTTGGGGATTAGATGTACTGGTGATTTTGTTCTAATATGGATAAATCTTATTACAGAATAATGATTTGTATAAAGAGCAGCTTAATCTCTCCTTTCCCCCCACAAACGGAGCATGAAAGGCATGTTAGCTTCCAGACTAGTTCTCCAAGCTCTCCAGACTGGATTATCTTGTGTTCCTTAACCTCTGCTCAGATGGCCCAGCAATCCCAGCTTTCTCTTCCCAGAGTGCCTGATGGGGAGCTGTCAGTACACCCAGCTCCAGGTGAGTGCATCACACCAGCCCTCTCACACGTGCTGGAAAACTCCCAAAAGCATCATCTTTCCAAGTGCTGGAGTTCTGCTTTCCCCTAGTCATGAAATCCTGGAATGGTTTGGGTTGGAAGGGTCTTCAGAGGGACATTCAGTTCCATCCCCTGCCATGGACAGGGATACTGTCCACTATCCCCGGTTGCTCTAAGCCCTGTCCAAACTGGCCTTGGACACTGCCAGGGATTGGGCAGCCACATCTTCTCTGGGCAGCCTGTGCCAGGGCCTCAGCACCTTCACAGGGAAGAATTTCTTCCCAATATCCAATGTAAATCTCCCCTGTTTTAGTTTAAAACCACCATCCCTAATCACTGCTCTCTGAGCAGAGACAATGCCACAGTGTGTTTGATGGGGAGTGATCTAAGGTTGTGAAATCCCAGAACAGTTTGGGTTGGAAAGGACCTTAAAGCTCATCTCATTCTACTCCCCTGCCATGAGGGAATCATCTTCTGCATTTTCTCTTTCATCTGTTTTCAAGAGCATCCAGATACTCAGGTTTGTGCTATTCCCTTTCCATGGAGGAGTTTATTCTTCCAGGGCTTGTCTGACTGCGTGACGCCACACTCCTGAAACATTTTTGCAGAGCCTGTTTAAATATCCCAGCAATCCTAGAGCTTGCTGGCTGCTAGTGTGCCCACAGCCTTTCCTGTACCACCTTTGCCCATGGGACCATGGGTTCAGAAGGATTTCTTCAGCCCAGAAAGGGCTCATCTATTTCTTAAATGTTCTTATTGGTAAAAAACTGTGTGAGAAACACCTGTCATCATTCCATCTCAGGCTGCTCCTGGCATCCCAAGTAGCAGGGACAGTGAACTCCTGATTTCCAGGGGTTTTAGACTGCTGTGTTTCAGGTCATTGTTCCTCCACCTCTCTCTCTGTGCTCTGGGCAGCTAGAGTTGCTTGTGCTCGAGTTCTGACCTGCACAATTCCTTGTCTGCAGCTCCACGTGATGCTTTATCCCTGTCTGGGCATTCCTGGAGGCACCAGTGCCAGGCAGGCTGTTAGTGATGACCTGTTTTTCAGCAGAACCTTTTATCCTCCCAGCCCCTCTTACCTGGGGGCTGAATTGCTTTCTTTTGTGTTGCTGCTGAGAAGAACTGAGAGAAGAATTTCAATTCTTCAGAGCTTTTGAGCCAGGAAATGGAGCAACATCTTCTCCCTCCTGGCATATGTGCAGGCTTTGAATCTCCTCGCATTTCTTTCGCCTCACTGGTGTCTCCTCCAGACTTTTATCTCTGCAGAGCCCAGCTCCTCCTCCTCTCCACTGCCTTCTGTTCCTCTCCCTGATCCCAGTCAGTCACGGAAACTTGGATTAAGTGCCGTGACCCCGGGGAGATAACAGCAGCTTTGCTGTGAGCATGGTGACCCAAACTGGAGGGTACAGGAAGCTCCTTACAAGGAGCAGGCAGGCACAGGGATGCTCTGGTGACAAAGCAGAGGCCTGGGACACGGGCCAAACGTCTCCGTGTTGCTCACTGTGTGTGACAAGCTGGAGCAGGATTTATCCCTTGTAGCTGCTAGTCCAGGCAGTGGATCTGGGCTCCGGATGGGTCATGACGTGGTTTTGAGAGGATTCATGGCCAGGAAAGGTGAGGCAGGAGGTGCTGGTGGTTTGTGCACCTGTAGAGGTGACTTGACTTCCAAGTCCTGGTTTTTCCTCCCAGTTCCTGCTGAGTGCCACAGCCTTGCTAGCAGGACATGGCTGCTTCTCCAAGGATGACGAGGATGCTCTGCTGGCACAGGCCCAGGCTGGGTCATCTCATTTTATCAGTGCCATCGGCACTCCCTCCCACATGCTGTAATTCATGGGCTTCCTTGGCTGCTGGCCCTCTCCTGCACAGGTGTTCCCCTTCTAGCACCTGCCTTGCCCATTGTACTGCAGCCTTCGTTCTGTCCACATTTACCCTGCAGTTCCCTGCAACAGGATGTAGGAAGAATCCTGTCTGATTTTTGGGCGTGTTTCTGAGATGCTTCATACAGACACTGGAGCTGTTCAGAGCAGTTTTTTCCCAGGAGCATGTGGGGGATATCTCCCCCTTACAGGACTGGAGCAGCTCTGCTCTGGAGAGCTGAGAGAGGTGGGAATGTTCAGCCTGGAGAAGAGAAGGCTCCAAGGTCTCCTGGGAGCCTCTTCCAGGGGCTCCAGGAGAGCTGGAGAGGGGCTTTGGACAAGGACCTGGACTGACAGGATGGGAGAATGGCATCATACTGAGAGAGGGCAGGGCTAGATGGGATATTGGGAAGAAATTCTTCCTTGTAGGGGTGCTGAGGCCCTGGCACAGGTTGCCCAAAGAAGCTATCGCTGCCTCATCCCTGGAAGGGTCCAAGGCCAGGCTGGACAGGGCTTGGAGCAGCCTGGGATAGTGGAAGGTATCCTTGTCTTTCACAGGAACATTGGTCTGGATGGGCTTAAGGGGTCCCTTCCAACCTAAACTATTCCAGGATTTCGTGATCAGTTCATCCAAGGGACTTTGGGGCTGGAAAGACCAGGCCTCGAGGTGGAGAAGCAGGATTTGTCTGCAGCTAAAGGGGCCACCAAAAACTTGCTGGTCCTGGGTGCCTGCTGATCACAAGAGAGCGCTCACCTGAATCCAAACTCCCATTCCTTCTCTCCCGTAGGAATACATCCGACTGCTGCAGCCATGGTGCCATGTGAACATGGGCTCCTGCTGCTTCATGATGGGCAGGTGCTACCTTGTCATGGGTGAAGGGCACAAGGTGAGGCTTCCCTCATCTCCTTCCTGGAGCCTGGGGCCTTTTCCCTTGGGAGGGAGGAGGTGCACAGGAAACAACCTTCTCAAGCTCTTCCTCCTTTGGGAAAGGATGGGATGGGAGCAGTATGGTGCAATCTCCTCTTGGGAAGATCTTACAAGCTTAGGACAGGCAGTATTGTCCACTCACCTGTACAGCAGGTGGATCAGTCACCTGAGGGGACAGCAAGCTGATTCCTGATCTGCTTCCAGGCTTTGGATTGCTTCTGCCAAGCTGCCTCTGAGGTGGGAAGAGAGGAGTTCCTGGACAGGCTGATCCAGCCTGAGGAGGGAGAGGTGGTTTCCACACCACGCCTGCAGTACTACAACAAGGTATGGTCCTGAGCAGGTAAACTGGCACCTTCCACACTGGAGGGGGAAATCCTGCTTGATCCCTGGCTTTGAGGGAAGTGACTTGAGCCTCAGTTAGCTTTTGGAATGTGAAACATCAGTACTTTCTTTACTTTGTTTGGGTGTAATGACAAGCTGAGTATGTGAAATTTAGGTACTTTCCACCTATTGGTTTCCTAATAGTCAAGGACTTTGTTATCCAGCAGAAAAAGGCAGGATGAGATCCAGCTGCTGGAAGCAGAAGCCAGACATGTCCAGGCTCGATGTAAGATGCTGCCTAAGGCAAAGGTTACTAAGCTCTGAGGCAAATTAAAATTAATGTGTTTAAATTGAGATAGGATCTTTCTTCTGCATAATGCTGTGGTTCAGGCAAGATGCAAGCGTGGAGCTGGACTCCTGGGAAGGGATTCCCTGGATGTAGGATCCAGAAAACTAATCATTAATGCTGAAATGCTTCAAAAATCCCTTATGTATAGAGCTGAATCCTCCAGAGGATCCATAACCTGGTACTGTTGTGCTGGGATTTCATCCAGATACCTGTGATTTACACAAATGTTCCCTTTTAAAGTCTAATCCCTTAAAAATCTTTAGGGGCAGGAACAGCTCCAAAAAAAACCAACAAAAAACCCTCCTGCCAACTCTTTAGTGGACTGTTCTCCCCCAGGTCCTTCGCTTGTTGGAGATGCTGGGTTTGCCAGAGCTAGTCATTGAGCTGGCCACCCTGGCCATCATGGAATCAGCAGATGACTGGAGAAGCCAGGTACAGCCACTTCTTTCCCAGCAAGCTATTTCTTCAGGAAGCTCGTCCACAGGAATTTATTGCTGGTGTTATAACTGATTTGTGCTGTTTTCAGGCTACTTTGAGGACCTGCATCTTCAAACATCACTTGGATTTGGGGCACAATAGTGAAGCCTATGTAGCCTTAACACAAAACCCAGATCCAGGCAGGTAGGTGACAGGCTTATGCCTTTGTTGGAGGTCCATGGTCCCATTTTTCCATGAAACTGGAAGGAAAACAACACTTTAGGGGCAGGTATGACTGCTGTGTTAAGTTAATGTGTAGAGGTGGGTTTAAAAATTCAGAGTTCATCTTTGGATGTTCATCTGAAGGACACCTGGGATTGGCACCCTCTCAGAAGAGGAAAATGAGAGTAAAAAAGACAGGGAAGAGACTGAAGGATCATGTGTAGCATTCTGTGTTTAAAAGCTGTAGGAGCCAAGTTGATTTTGTTTAATAAAGAAAAGATTTAGTGTTGAATTTTCAGTTTGGAAAGGTTTAAGTTGGTTCTAAGCCAGGAAAAAACATGCAGAGCTCATCCAGAAGAAGGAGCTTGTCACAAAGTGGTTTGTGGCTTAAATCCCGGGTTTGTTCCTCCTCCTGGGTTTGTTCCTGCTCCTCCAAAGGGTTGTGCTTCCCTCTGCAGGCAGCTGGACTGCCTACGCCAGCTAGTGGTGGTTCTCTGCGAGCGATCCCAGCTCCAGGACCTGGTGGAATTCCCTTACGTGAACCTGCACAATGAGGTAATCCTGCGCTGGGATCACAGCTGGGGGGAGGGCACAACCCTCCCTTTAAAGGGATTATGGACCCACTGGAGCCTCTGTGTGCTGCAGGTCGTTGGGATCATTGAGTCCCACGCTCGGGCTGTGGATCTGATGACGCACAACTACTACGAGCTGCTCTACGCCTTCCACGTGTACCGGCACAACTACAGGAAAGGTAAAGCTTGGGATGGCACCTTGTACCTGCCCACCTGCCTGGGACACCCTTTCCCTGCCCCTGCCAGCTGTATGGCCTCTCCAGGCTGTTGGCTGAGGCACTTTTCCCTGTTCTCAGCTGGAACAGTGATGTTTGAGTATGGCATGAGGCTGGGCAGGGAGGTGCGGACGCTCCGAGGGCTCCAGAAACAGGGGAATTGTTTCCTGGCTGCCATTAACTGCCTGCGGTTGATTCGCCCGGAATACGCCTGGATAGTGCAGCCAGCCTCTGGAGCTGTGGTAAGAATGCTGAGCTTCCTGAAAAGGAGCTTCCAAAATCCTTCCTGATGGGAACAGAGACATTGGACTTCTTAATCTGCTGTTCGTGGTCAACTGTCTTGCCCTGTTCATCAGCCCTATCCATCATCTTTGTGCCATTTCCCCCTCTTTTAGGGCAGGGGGGAAGCAGGGTAACTTCTGTGAATGGGCTGATGGATAGATATGGGAGTATGTTACCTTCTGTTGAAGACAGAAAATATTTTGGGGAGTGTGAGCAGCTGGAATACCAGTCCAGAGGAGAGTAAGTGTAACAGAGGTTGTGTTTCAAATCCCAGTCAGAACTCAGGAAGGTGATGACTGCAGCCTGGTCACCTGATCCTGATGTTCCTGATAGCCAGGGATAAGGTAACCTGAGTTCCCAAGGGACTGCACAGCTTCCCTGGTCCAAATCAAGGCTTGAAATGGAGAGGTTTTGTTGGGATTTATCCTGTCAGTGATTTATCCTTCAGAAACTAGGTGGGTATAAATCCTCTTTCTGCTTTTTCCTGCAAGTATGAGCGCCCGGGAGCGTCCCCGAAGAGGAGCCACGATGGGGAGTGTATGGCTGTTCCCAGTAAGTGCCCAGTCCTGGTCCTTCCCATGCCTCTGGAGTTTCCACAGCCTCTCTGCAGCTCCCATGTGAGCTGGGAGATGGCTCAGGGCAACTCCTGCCTCCACCACATCAATAGTTTATAGGATTTTAAGGTCGTTAACTCTCCCAGTATTTCCCAGTTGCAACACACCACCACTGTTCCCCAAGGAGTACAGCAATTTCCCCAAGGGAACAGCTATTCCCCAAGCTCCTATGCCTGCTCCTAACAGCTTGATGCCTTGACAGCACTTTTTTTCAGTGGAAGAAACTTGTACTTTAAAACAAAACCAGCTTTTTGAGGCAATTTCTAGTTGTTCAAGTCTGTTGGTGCCCTTGGAAATCCTTTCAGGAATAAGCTCTGCCTGTGTCTGTCACAGCCCAGGATGTGGGATCAGGTTATCCTCAGTGTTCCAGGAGGAAAATTTAAGGTCAGGTATTTTTAAACCTGCTTTTTCTGAAGAGGTGTTTTTTTTTTTTTGTTTTGTTTTTTTGTGGCATGTGCCTGGCAGGCAAAGCTGCAGCTGTTCCCAAATATTATCTAACATCTGGAGGAGGAGGAGCAGGAGGATAGTATCAAGGACATAAGCACAGTCAAGGGAACAGGGAAGAGTCAGCAAATCCTGATCATTCCTTTGGTGCTTTTTGGGGTACAAATCCTTTTAGGATGGCAGAGGAGTGTAGAGATGCTTTTACAAGGACTCCAGGGAGACCTTGGAGCCTCTTCAGTGCCTAAAGGGGCTGCAAGAGACCTGGAGAGGGGTTTTGGACAAGGCATGGAGTGCCAGGGCAAGGGGGAATGGCTTCACACTGTCAGAGGGTGGGACTAGATGGAATGTTTGAAAGAAATTCTCCCCTGTGAGGGTGCTGAGGCCCTGGCACAGGTTGCCCAGAGAAGCTGTGGCTGCCCCATCCCTGGCAGTGTCCAAGGTCAGGTCAGTCAGGGCTTGGAGCAAGCTGGGATAGTGGAAGGTGTCCCTGGTAATGAAGTGGATGAGTTTTAAGGTCCCTTCCAGCCTAAACCATTCCATGATTCCATGACATTCTGCACAGTGCTCAAAGAGCCCTTTTTGAAGTACTGAGAGCCCAGTATCTTATCTGTTCCAGCCACTCGCCAGATCGAGATCCTGGAGCTGGAGGATTTGGAGAGGGAATGTCTGCTGGCACGGATCCGGCTGACCCTGGTGGAACACGATGTGTCAGCAGCAGCTGTGGCAGGTGAGGGGGGTTCAGCCACTCTGTCCTGTCCCAGAGGCAAACACAGATCTGCCAGGGACCATCCGATTCCCATCCCTACCGTGAAATCCAGCCATTGACTTCAGCAGGTTCTGAGATGCACATCAGGAGAATCAGTTTTAAGTTTTCCACCTTTTTTTGGCTTTTCCAAGCTTTGGTGGTCTGCAGTGGGGGTGAGATGAGCTTCTCAGTTGAGACAAAAAAAAGCATTTTGGAAATCATGGAAGCATAGAATTATTAAGGTTAGAAAAGACTCCAAGGTCATAAAATCCAACCTTTTTAATTGATTAATAATTTATTTTCCTGGACAGCCCTGCTTCATGGAACGGTGTTAAAAAGTTGTGGAAGTTGTTCCTTTCTGGGGAGCAGGAAAGTACAGCTCTCCCACCCAGAGTCTTTTAGTATCTCTGGTACCAGTTACACAACATGTCCACCTCTTTCCCCTCTAAATGTCAGGAGGAGGTGATTTCCCAGCACAGGATTGCAGGGAAAGGATGGAACAGCTGCTTTGAGGGCAGAGTGGTGACGCAGGGAGCCAAGTGCCACAATTTCTGTGCTGGCAGAGCTGATGCATCTGTTTGCTTGGATACAGACCTGGGATGAGGCTGTCCCCTCCCTAACCTGAATGATGTTGGGGATTTTTTTCCAACCTTAACAATTCAATGATTCTAAACAGGAGCAGCATTTCCCTATCATGTATTGCTGTGTCACTCTCCACTCCCTCTCCAGCTGGTGCCCCATCAGGGACAGCTCTGTGGGTCACAGGTGCTCTGTCCAGGCCCTTCAGGGATAGCTCTTGGGCTCATGGAATGCTCCAGAGGCCAGGAGAACCTCCAGCCATGGATTGAGGAGTACTGCTGCAGGGTGTTGGAGGCTGTTGGCACCCTGCTGCTGCATCTCTCAATGAGTAACACAGGGCGAGGCCCTGGTGAGCACTGGGGTGCTACCTGGGGAGGCTTTACCTGCTCTTCCTCCCCTTCAGGCAACTCCACACCCGAGGAAACGGTGTCTCTGCTGGTCCGGGCCGGGCTCTTCGACTCAGCCATCACCCTGTGCCAAACCTTCAAGCTGCCCTTGACACCCATCTTTGAGGGCCTGACCTTCAAGTACGTCTGGGTGCCCTCCCACCTCAAGGGACACAGGGCTGGAGGGATGCAAGGGACTCTTGCCCAAGAGCCTTCTTTCCCTGCCAGTCCAGCTGGGTTGTTCATTGGGAATAGTCCTGCAAGGGGTGCCTTTGATGCCAGTGGGAAGGGGCTGGGCTCTGGAGGGACCCACCTTCCCATGGATTTTGGTCTTGCAGGTGCATCAAGCTCCAGCTGGGAGGGGAAGCGGCACAGGCGAAGGCCTGGGACTGGCTGGCAGCCAACCAACTCTCAGCCCTGGTCACCACCAAGGAGTCCAGGTAGGTTTAGCTCCACAGCTCACGGGGAGGAGGATCTGGAGACAGGAGCTCTGTGCAAATCCAGAGGGTCACAGGTCCTTAAAATCCCTAAGGCCAGAACTGTGGGCACAGCATGAGGGGAGAGCTGTGTTTCCACCCTGTCCCCATATCACCTGGAGCACACCTTGGCCTTACATATGGGGCAGGAACTGGGGGCATATGTTCCATAGGGAATTGTTTCCTCGCAGTGCCACAGATGAAGCCTGGAGGCTGCTGTCATCCTACTTGGAGCGTTACCCATCCCAGAACAGCCTGTACCATCGCTGTGTCATCAACAAGCTCCTGGCACATGGGATTCCTCTGCCCAACTGGCTCATTAACAGCTACAAGGTGAGAACAGGGAGACAGCTGTCCCCAAAAACCCCAAAAGTCCAGCTGTCCCAGAGCTGCCAGATCACCTTCACTCCAATGGACGCCTGCCAGGTGCTCTGTGCCCAGTACCAAGGCTCAGAGCAGGTTCTCTCATCGTGGTCCCAGTCCTGGTCACATTCCCTGGCTGAGTTTCCCTCTTTCTGGCAGGAAGTGGATGCTGCCGAGCTGCTGCGCCTGTACCTGAACTACGATCTGCTGGAGGAGGCTGTGGATTTGGTCCTGGAGTACGTGGATGCTGTGCTAGGCAAAGGGCACCAGTATTTTGGGATCGAGGTGAGCTCACCTGCTGTTGGGATGTGGTAGGGTGTTCCTTGGGGACATGATGTGAGGGTTCCTGTCTGTTCCAGGTCCCTCTGTCCTCAGCATCCCCCACGATGTGGCTTCCCTACACTGCCATTGACCAGCTGCTGCAGGCTCTGCGGGAGAGCAGCGCCAGCGAGAACAGCATCGTGGTGGGTACCAAACATCGGGATGGGGGGACAGGGTGGGATGGGTGGTGGGACAGGGTGGGATCCCTCCTGAATCCTATCTCTCCCAGCTCTATGAGAAGCTGAACGACAGGATGGAGGACTACCAGCAGAAGGTCAGCGTGGCCACCATGGAGCGCCTGTACTGCCGGGCCTAGTCCAGGTGACATCCCCAGGAGTGTCACCATCCCACCCCGCGGTGCTGGTTTTACCCATTGTTTTTCCATAAGGATCCGGTTCAGGGAGGTGGAGTGCTGATGGGCGTGTCCCCTCACTGTCCCTTTTGCGGGCAGTGGGTGAGCAACAGAGCTGGAGTGGGTGGCCATGACACTCCCTTGATTTCTGCCTCCTCCACACATGTAACTGTTGGGAATTTCTTTTATTTATTGATATGTTTTTGGATCAACTTTAATAAAACGGAAGTGTTATTTGAGGTGTGCATAAGGATGTGGTGGGAAAAGCGGGGACTGTGGTTCTCCTCTCCAGGGATCATCCCCATACCGCCCTTGCCCTAGGGCTGGGATATAGGGCAGGATGGAGCTGTTGGGCCCCGGGGAAGGATGGAGCTATATCCCCAGTGGATATAGCTTAAAGTGACAGGGATATAGGATAATAAGGGGCTATAGGATTACACAACTATAGGGTTGTGCTATAGGATAGCATGGCACCACAACCCTGTAGGGCAGCACAGGGCTATGGGATAGGGTTGGGCTCTAGGATCAAGGGGCGAGGCCGTATTATAGGGCAGGACGGAGCCGCAGGTCCGCATGGGGCTCTGCTCGTCCTCTGGCTCGTCCCCATCCATAGGGAGCGCGTGCGTTTTGCGGTGGCTCCGCCCCCTTTGGTGACGTCAAAAGCCCGCCCCCTGCGCGGGGCGCGCGCGGCCACAGCCCTGAGGCGCAGCCGCCGCCGCCGCCATGGGGAAGAAGGTGCGGGCCGCGCCCGGGCGCCGGCCCATCCTGCAGCTCTCCCCGCCCGCGCCGCGCCGCGACGAGGCGGCGGGACCCGCGGGCGAGGGGGGAGACTCGGGCTCCGAACCGGGTAAGGCGAAGAAGGCGGGTGGAAGCGAGGGGCGCTTTGTTGGCGGGGCGCGGCCTAGTGCGGCCTAGCGCGGCCTGGCGGGACCGGGGGGTCCCGATCTGCCCTCCCCCGCGATCCCCTCAGCATGAGCACCCCGTAATTGACGCTTCTGTCCCGTAGATGAGCCCGAGACGGTGGCGGAGCCGCCCCGCAACCCGCCCAATCCGCCGCCTCCCGCTCCCGCCGCGGTCAAGGCCACAGGTAAGGGGCTGAGACACGGGATTACATCTTCTCGTAAAAAACTAGGGGGAGAATTTCAGGATTTAGGGGTGCTTGCGGCCCCCGATGCACAATAATGATAAAAAAATGTTGGCGTTCCGGTTATAAATGGGCCTTTTGTCTTAAATTTGGGAGAGGTTGATTCTCAGATGTCGTCTTTTAGGTCCGAAACATGAATTTTTTTTAAGTTCAAAATGTGGGGGGTTTGGTCCTAAAAGTGGGCTTTTTTCCTGAGTTTAGCCATTTTTGATACTGGGTGTGGAGGCTTGGGGTTCCTAAATGTATGAGTTTGGTCCTTTGTGTGATTTTTTTTTTTTTTTTTTTTTTTGGTCGTATATATGGGATTTTGGTCCTAAAAGTGTGGGGCTGTGAGGTTCCAAATAGTTTTTGGAGGTGCCGAGTGTGGGTTTTCTGGTTCTAAGTGTGGTGGGTTTTGTGCTAAACGTAGGATTTCTTATGGCACTGTGTTTGTTCCCCTCTCCATAACCCCTTATTTTTAACACAGGGTAATTATCCAAGTTTAACTATCATTTTTAAGGGAAAAGAATTAACCCTTACCTAAATAATTCACTTTGAGGCTGGACTTGTTTACATTTTAATTATTTTAATCGTGCTGTTATTTCCCAAGAGGCGATTGCTCATTCTTAAATGTATTTTATTATTGGTTCTTGTACTGATTCCCCCAAGACTGTCCCTGGTGCTTGTAACAGGGACTGTTCCCTCTGGGATGACATTGGCACCTGGAGCAGAGCATGGTGGGTGGGATGCAGTGCCCTGTGCCAGCAGGAGGATTCCCCTGAGGATTCACTCTCCCTTCTCCAGGAGGTTTGTGCCTGCTGGGTGCCTATGCTGACAGCGATGATGAGGAGGGTGAGACCCCGGACAAGCCAGCCCGTTCCACAGATGCCAACGGCAGCAATTCCACTGACATCGACAGCACCCTGGCAAACTTCTTGGCTGTGAGTGCCGCTCCAGCGAGGACAAAGGGAGGAAGGGGTGATGGGAGGAGGGGAGTTTCAAGGTTCAAGACATTGTCCTCATCCAGTAAATGCTTTGATTTGGCTTGGGATTTGAAGCTCATGGTGGGATGCTGTTTTTACAGGAGATCGATGCCATCACAGCCCCTCCGCAGCCTGCTGAGCCCACCACTGCCTCCTCTTCCTCCTCCTCC
>VZTT01056452.1:0-15722 GCA_013400855.1 Buphagus erythrorhynchus
CATAAAACTCTGGCAGAGCACAGGACCCCTTTTCCCTTGCTGTTCAAATACAAAGATCTTCAGGCAACTCTGTTCCATAGACCAAGATTCAACACTTCAAATCACTCAGAGTCAGGAGCAACTCACACAAGTGCAACTGGCAATGGGATGATTAAATAAAAAGCAGGACAAATCCCTAAGCTAAACAATGCTCTGGCTTTCCAATGGTTTACTTGTAAAGCAGTTTAGAATCAGACAGAGCTCAGACCACATTTACATCAGTGAAATGATAATCTCTGAGGATCCGTTAACATGTCACAGGCAACAAAGCCAACGGTTTGACAAAATTATTTCTCTTTCTAAAGGACTCAAACAGCTCAGGGAAACATCCCAGCCTGCCCATAATTTAAGCAAATATGCCTTTACTTTATATTCCTGGTGATTTATTTTGGACTAATCACAGGGTTAGAGCTCACACACAGGTGCTGCTCCTTGGCCACTTTGTACTGCCTGGAACTATGAATGTCTCATTTACAGCTGTGTGAGTTTGTTTTAAAAGGGCTGCCTTGGGAGAAAAACAAAAACAAACCAAGATTTTTGAAGTCTCCCAAGCTCTAAATAAAAGGCTACACATACTCCATCCTACTAGTTTCCTGGAAAACACAGATGTGGTATGTAGTATTAACAGAAGAGAGTCTATGTCTGTCTCCCCAGGAATCACAGAATTATGGAATGGTTTGGGTTGGAAGGGGCCTTAAAGATCCTCTCATTCCAACCCCCTTCCCTTCCACAGCTTGCTGCAATCTCAGCACATCAGCTTTCAAGAAGGGGAAATGAGGGTAGGTGTTCCATCAATTAATTTAAATGCTACCAAAAGAAAAGACAACTCTCTCCTTATCAGCATCCAATAATTCACTGACAGCGCAGTACAAGACAGATGGGAATGGGCTAAAGAACTGCAAACATCCACAGGACTGGTGGGAAGAAGACACTTGATTATTTATGGAATGGTTTGGGTTGGAAAGGATCAGCTCAAAAAGGGGTTCAGAGGTTTCTAGTCCACAGTGGGACAGAACACAGCTCCATTACAGGGCTCTGATATAATAAAACACACAAATCCTCATTGAAGAGCCGTATTAATCCTGCCTTTTCACATAAAAATGGAGTTTGACACACTTCCTGTTCTGAAAAGGCCCTGAGTCTCAATTTGTCAATACATATTTGTGAGTTTTACAGCACAGCACCATCTTTATGGCCTCCACTGAACCAAACTTTCAGAGACGGGATCCAAACTTGGGTCCTCCACAAGTATCTTAAGATAGGCAAATTCTTTCCCTGGAACAGTCCAGCAGCTGACCTCTCTTGGAGCATGAAGTCCATGCTGGCACCTGTCCTGAAGCCTTCCTGAAAGTTTAATCAGCACTGGCACACCCTTGAAGAGCTGTGGGTTTGGCTGAAAAATGCAGCTGCCAGCTGAGGCTACACCAGCAGCACTGACATGGAAAGCCCTTGTGCAGGCAGGACACTCATCTTAAGTAGCTCTGAGGGAATCTCTTGGGAAAAGGGGACAGAAAAGCAATAGGAAATCAACTGCTTATCTCCACAACTAAGCTATTCCATAGGAAACATGCTGGAGAATAGCTGTATCAGGAAAGATTTGCTCCTGTAATGCTTGACTGACAGCTAGCAGACCAGGGAAGGGATAGATGAAATTGAAAAATCAAACATTTTCAGCACATCCCACGCATTCCTTCAATCCATCAGGTTGTCAAGTCAGTTGCTCCAGCAATATAGAGAGAGGCTGTTTGAATACAGTCAGCTTTTTCCTCCCTCTGGTTTATCCAGGTAATTAACTCTGCTCCACAGTCACATCACCATCCAGGAAAATGAGCTCTGAGGAGAAAGGCAGAGTCTGTAGGCTACTTCTCAAGCAAGGTTTTAACAGCTATTCCTCACCTCCAGGCCATTGGCCAAACTCACTGAATTAACCACTGAAGGAGCAGCTCTCTACGTGCACCTTCTCTGTGTATTTTACCACCCTCTGCTGAAATCCTTGGCTTCTAACAACTGCAACTTCATACTCAGCTCACATAAAAAAAGCCTTTCAGTGCAGATGTCAGAGAGAAGTCCAAAACTCCAGAAACATCCACCCTGCTGGACTTCCCTCAGCAAGTGAAGACTCTCTCCTCCCCTGTTTGATGAGGCTGACTTTCCAGTGGAATTCCTGGTGCTGCAGCTTCTGCACAAAAGGGAAATGAAAATACAAAGCCTCTCTTCACTGTGTGCCAAGACCAGCTGCCAGCCTTTCCCCGCGGAGTGTGCCTGTCCTGGATCATGAACCCTACTGCCATGCTTCAGCCATTCTGATCTCTTCAGACTTTTTTTCCCTCCAGTGAACTGAATTTGAATCAAGGACTATTTCCCACCCACTTAGCAATATCTCCTTTGAATCCTTGGAGAAAGCCAACAATCGAGTGTAAGATTAGATTCCTCATCCTCCCCAAAAATACTGAGCTACCAGAGGCCTGCAATGATAAATTCTCTCTTGGGGAATCATTCTTTAAGAGAGCCAAACACATGCAACCATAGGATATACAGGCAGGAAAGATGCTGGGACTCACACTGGGCATTGACACAACACTCCAAGTTGCAGGTCTTCCAACGAATCATAACCCCTCCCTTGAAAGTATTTTTCTTCTTTGAATGACAGAAGCAGAACAGCGTGAAAAAGATCACAAAGCTTTGTGCCAGAGATAACAGTGCTCAGTTATTCTAATCCTGAAGGCAGTAGCAAAGCACTCAGCTATCAGTTGCTGTTCAGTCTCAGAAGGAAATGTAAGAGCTCTAACAACGAGTTGGGCACTCAGGAGTCAGCAAAGATGCTGCCACCAAACCAGAGGCAGGAGGGAGGAATCCTGCCTGACACGTGTTTCTCAGTTGACTAAGAGTTGCCATTCTCCCTGTATGTAAACATCTGAGGACATCCCAGTGAGGTTTAAAAGCCACTTAAGACTTCAGGGCTTTCATACTGTAATGCAAAAGCAAGTTTGGACATGACATTCGTAACAACAGGCAACCTCCAGGGATCAGGAGAACTTTCAGCAAGGAGCTCTGTCTCATCCTCAGCTCAACCATATTCAGCAACCAAATTAGTTACCTGAAACTTTAATAAGAAATTCACCAGAGAGGATGACGAGCCACAACTCAATTTTTCAGTGTTGTCACACTCACAGGGCTCTTTACTACTTTGCTTCCCTCCTCATTTCTCACATACTCAACACTGACATAAATTAGCACAATGAATTTGTGGCAAGAACTTCACAAAGGCAATCACCCTAATGACACGTGCTGTGGTGTCCTGACATTACCCCAATATCCTTGTGAGCTATAAATCTATTTCTTAATCCAGGAGATGCTGCTTTCATTCCCAAACAGAGGTCACCACAGTGGGGTATAGGGTTGTGCCCCCAGGATCTGATCCTTTCCTTCCCCAGTGTCCATAGGAAAGACCCCCAGTATTCAGCCAAAAGCCACTGGAGATAAGAGAGTGTTCTTTCAAGACACCACTCCCAGACACCAAATGTGTCTTGAAGCCTTAGGAAAAAACCCTCAGCACAGCAATCCCAAGGATAGTCTCTTGAGTGTGTCACCTCTCACAAAGAATTTTAAAAAGCATAGAATCACAAAATGGTTTGGGTTGGAAGGGACCTTAAAGATAGGCTTGTTCCATTCCCCCAAGATGTAAACACATGAGAGCTCTAAAAATAAACTCACATGGATAATACCTATCCACCTACATGGTTAATACCTACAATTCCTCATCTTTTCTCCCATACATTAGGTTAAGTTGTACCTGACACATCTATAGCTATAAAGCAGGTTTCTCCCCTCTTGACTATGATGTATGTGGTTTCCTTTGTTTTACTACAAGAGAGATTTTTTAAGTCTCTGTTTCAGCTGGCATAAGGTATTCCAGCAGTTCTCCCATTAAAAATGTATTCTAAGCAAATTACTCTAAAGCCCTGAGGACACCAGTGGGGGAAAAAAAAAATCAGTGCATTCTTCAACAGAGTTATAGAATCCCAAAACAGTTTGATTTGGAAGGAACCTGAAAGCGCCTCCAGTCCCATCCCCTGCCAAGGGCAGGGACACCTCCCACTACCCCAGATTGCTCCAAGCCCTGTTCAACCTGGCCTTGGACACTTCCAGGGATCCATGGGCAGCCACAGCTTCTCTGGGCACCCTGTGCCAGGGCCTCCCCACTCTCACAGAGAAAATTCTTTCCCAATATCTAAACTAATCCTGTCTTCTGGCAGTGGGAAGCCATTCCTGTGTCCTGCCACTCCAGGCCCTTGTCCCAAGTCCCTCTCCAGCTCTCCTGGAGCACCTTTAGGCACTGGAAAGGGCTCAAGAGCAGAGGGGCTCCAGCCCTGGGAGCAGCTCTGTGGCCTCCTCTGGACTCACTCCAACAAGGTCCATGTCCTGTCTTATGTTGAGGATCCCAGAGCTGGAGGCAGCAATTTCCAGAGCAACACCAGTGTTCTGCCCTTATTCTCACCACTAATTTATTCACACGAGGATAAGAAATGGATTAAGTATTTTCAGTCCATGAGGAAGAGCACTGGGAAGACTCTGCTTACAGAAGTCCCTCTGTGCCCCCTAAGGTACCTTGGCTCCCTTATTTCCCTCAGTATTAGACTGATTAACAAGCTTCAGCACCAAAATGCCAATTTAAGTGCTTTCAGATGCCCCCAGATTCAGGCAGGAAGGGTTGTGACATGAAGAACAGATCTGCAGCCATTCCCTAACACTCCAAAAGGGCATCAGGAACTAGAGGGTACAAGTTTTACACCAGGGTCAGTAACAGAATATTTTTTACAAACGTTAAGCTTGCCACAAACTGTGAGGTTTAGTACTTCTCATATATTAGTGCCTCATTTAGAGTAGCCAATGACTGCACCAAGATTAATTTCAATTAATTCAGTTCATTATGCCAATGCCCAGATACTTAATTGCTTCTCTTGCCAGCTGGAAATCCTCAGAGTTTAAATTATTGCCGAGAAAGTGTAAACTTCATTAGTCTTCTAAGCTCAGCTATTTGCACTGCTCAAGTATTCCTCACCACAGGAAAACTGAGCAGCATGAGCTACTCCTGTTGTATAATAATTTAGAGGAGATGCATTCCCCAAAATCAGGCAGCAGGACTTCCCAGAGGACAGGGAAGGCAACAAGACCAACACTTACCTGCAATGGACCAAACAAAGATCCCACCAACCCACCTCCCACCTTAGGAAGACACAACAAAGTCTATTTTGCATCATACAACCATAGGATTTTTCCATATATATCTTTTCACTCCTTGATTTCTCCTCTGCCTTTGTGTGAACTTCCTTACTGCAACACTGGCTTCTGGTGCTGCTCACAGCACATCCTACAGAATCCACCTGAAACCCACTGGCTTCAGACTGCACCTGACACTCCTCATTTGAGAATTCCTGTCTTTCTCCACACCATCATCATCTTTTACTTATCTAGCCCAAGAAACTTAAAATTTCCAACTGCTTTGTGACCTGGCCTGTTACATCTTTAATGCCTAAACTGTAAAGAAATATTTTTATATTTATCTCTTAGAATGAATTAATTATACTTACTGCTACTTCCTGTACTGACTCAGGACACACCTGCCTGAGTAACTCAGGATGTCATTACAAACATTCTGTATTCACCTACTCAAACTCTACTGATCACCTAATTTCCATTTCAGAAAGACAAAGGAAATTTACACTTCATCCCTTATTTCTTTAAACAAGGCTAAAATGCCCACTTGAAAGTCCATTTGAAACTTCCACAGATGTCAGCATGAAGAATTTTCTACATCAAACATATCAGTTTTGCTCCTTGTTTTATTCAGCAGCTTTATGCCAAGTAATTAAATTAACATTGTAAGCTTGGGTGCACTTTTTATTTTACAGTTGCTGACACTGAGGATTTATTTCATGGCTCAGATAGGAAAGGAATACTTGAAAGTCTGTACAAGTCTATTTAGTGCTCTATAGATTTATAAAAGATGAAGGAGACAGAGCAAGGAAAGGCAAAACAAGTAATAACAGCAAGTCAGCTTCTCCAGATTGATGAGAGCTGTGTCTCTCTGACTGATTTCTATCAGCACTCTCAGCTGAGAAAGGTGCCCAAGGGTCTCCAAGGAACAGCAAAGTACTCCAGGAGCCAAAAATCCCTCCCTGAAATCCATCCCTGACCCAGCACTCCACATAGCACAAGCACCATCCTCCTGATAAAAGCGACACCAGCACCTGAAAATTTAGCTGGTTGGAAAAGCAGAGGAATCTGCTCCAGAAGGGAGATATTAACTCCATGTGTCTGGGACAGCTTTACACAGGACACGATGTCCTACTGACTCTCTGATCATGTTGAGGATAAGGTTTGAAGTGGAAAGACCTCACTTGCTTCCCAGCTGGGAAAGGGGCATTATCCTGGCCATTCCCTCCGAGGCACTGACTGCATCAGTGCAGATCATTAGCAAAATGCAGCACAAAACTGGATCACAGTGTTCTTCCTCCACTCAGCAACTCCTCTTAGCAGAGCACCGGGTTTGACAGCTCTAAGGAACAGCCAGAACAATTCCCATCACCTTTCTCCCACTGCATTAAAACTAGAGCCTTCTAGCCACAAGTGAGCAGAAAGCCAGCAACAAATCACCTGAGCATTAGAATGAAAAGAACACAGGTTTTCAGCAAATACTTTATTTTAAACTCTAATTGCAGTCATGTGCTCAAGTGACACTGCTGGTGCCACGCTGCTCCCACACAATGGAGGAGAAGGGAGTCCCTGTTTTACTTCAGCCATGGCACAGGCCCAGGGTTCAGTGACAGTCACCCTCAGGGAAGGCCAAACTGCCCCTTTCTCCCCAGTTACAGGAACGAGCTTTAAGCCTCAGAACCCATGAGGTGTCCTAAGGCTCTGACCCTGAAAATCCACATAAATCCTGTGTGCTGCTACCTTCCCACCAAAAGACAGACTGTCCCCTTCTGCTCCTCTGCTGCATTTTATACAGGAAGCAGCCAGCAGAGCACACAAAAAAACAGAGGAGCAAACCCTGCCCAGATGTGCTGTTTCAATCAGAAGCTGTGAAAGTGAAGGTTTCTCTCTTCACAGCACCACAAACCACCAGGCAGGGAGGAAACCACATCAAAGAGCCTGTGTGAGACAACGCCTCAGCCCCGAGCTCTGTCGCATCCCTGAGTACTCCCAGCAGCAAAGCAGCTCCTCAGGGGATCCCCCACAGCCATTCCTTCCACGCAGGACAAGCAGGAGCGCCGCAGGTACTCACCAGGGGCAGAAAATCAAGTAGATATCGGTGTATTACCTTTGCCAAAGGAATCTGGCAGTTGCTGTGGCCGCAGTGGTCCCGAGGAAAGCTGCCACCACGAGCCTACGCCGGGTGCCGGGGTGCTGGGCTGTCCCATGGTAGCGCCGCGACACCGCCGCCAGCCCCGCGGCCACGGGCAGGAACCGCAGCCGGAGCATCCTGCTGAATGACAACGCTGCGTTAGGGAAACAACAACGGAAACTTTCCAAGGGCTGCCTGTCCTAAAGCAGGAAAAGTTTCACAGAATAACGGGTGTTTATTATGAAAGAGGCACATCGTCTGCCTAATAAACAGATTAAATTCCTGTGAGTGTTAGCTATTGGCACATACCTGGCTGACACATCCAGCTGCTTATCAGCGTTATTCCAATTCCTCAGCCTTTCCCCAAAATCCTCATCAAGAGGGAATCTCACCTTCCCATATCCCTGCAAATGTTCAAGGACAGGCTGGATGAGTATTGGAGCAACCTGGTTCAGTGAAGGTGTCCCTGCCTTGCCAGGGGTTGAAACTGGATGATCTTTAGGGTCCCTACCAACCTAAATCATTCCATGAATTCAAGAAATATTTGCAGCCCATCTCTCAATTTCCAAGGCATGGAAGATGGCAGGTAGACCTGATTAGCAACTACAGGTAAGAGGCATTTGGCCAGAAGCAAAGTCACAGCTGGATTTTAAAAGGCAAATTTAGTCAAATAACAAGCAAACCTACCAAACAAAACCCAACCCAGGCATTTAAATTTTCCTAAGAAAACCCTACTGTTCTTAAATCCCTTTTGTTTAGCTAGCCTGGAGCAAAACATTTATATTCAACTGTAAGTACAGGACAAGTTTCAAAGTGTCAAAACTTATAAAATACAATCCATACCCCATTACACGCGCAACAGAACAGAGGCAAATGGGAAAGCAGAGCTACAAATCTAAACATAATTACAACAGAAAAAAAGGAACCACAGAATCACCACCTCATCACACACCAGCTGCAGGAGGCAAAGCATTTTTGGTGGCTCACAAGATTGAAGGCGAAGGGTAAATGCTGCATTTGAAAAGAAAATTTGCTGAGTGTTCTTGTGAAATAAAGGTTTTATTTCTGAGGCAAATGCAATTTTTTCAATCACAAGGTCAGCCTTAAAATTGAGAACAGAATGGTAAAGGAATTCCCAAAAAGAGCAGAGGAGCAGCAGTCTAATTTTTCCTTTCATTCCCCGTTCTTGCCATTCTACTCACATATTCCCCAGCAGTGAATAACCACAGAATACAAAAATAAAGCCACATCTATTGTTTTTCTGCTAAACCATTATCTTCCAAAAATGAGGATCCTAGGACCTGTCTGTGCTAACACCTCTCAGGTGTGTGGTGTGTTAGGCCATTCCCACTGCAAAGAGCTGGATAGATCAGTGCCACTTACTGCAGGTCAGGATTCCACAACAGAGTGATGCAGAATTTGGGATGGGAACAGAGGAAGAGAGAGGGAAGACACATCAAATATTCAGCAGATAATTTTGAGGCCTGGAGCTTAGTATCTTTTAAGGCCAGAGGTGGTGGAGAAGCCCCTAAATATTGTTTTTAAATTTTTTTTTTTTTGGTTAGGGATTGGATTAAAGGTATAAGAGATGGAATTTTGTGTTTGGACTTAGATGTTTACTAATTTTTATTTATGTTTATAAATGAGTGATATAGTACTTTTAGTTAACAAGTTAAAAAATGGTGAAATGGTGATGCATTTCGCTTGTTACAATATCTTTTAAGGCTTAATTGTTCAATTAAGAACACTTAAATTATTTTTATTTTTGACTTAATGACTAAACACTCATGACTTGCAGTGCAGCATTTTTTATTTAATTAGAAAAGCACCACCTATACCCATGAAGAACAAGGTTAAGAAAGAAAGAAACCTTCACTCTAAAACCTTCATTTTACTTATTACTATATTCCAGAACTTCAAATTCTAAGTTTTCTACTATGTGGTATTACACACTTTTATTCAAACTACACACTAGTGATTTTAGTTCTATCATTCTATTATTTAGTTCAATTTTGGAAGCCTTCAAGTCAAAAGCAGTGTTTTTTGGGGGGTCTGTGCCTGACAGCACGAAGTTCAAAACTCCCAGTTTCCAGGGTTCCAACACCTGAAGACTTCACAGCACAATCAAGTAATGAAAAATCATGAACAAGTCTCTTATGAGTGGGTTTTTTCCTATCAGATTAAGACTTCTTCCCAGTCCTGGGACAAGGGAGGTGGGATGGAGCACAAGAGATGGTGGAGGAGGCAAAGCCACAGGCTGCCCATCCATCCCCACCCTGGTTTATGGGCAAACACCACAAATTTCAGTGCTCACAGTGAATCCATCCAAATAGCATCCACTTGATATTCATCTGTGCTCCTATTAAAATTGGCATTATGGCTTTGTTTATTCCTTTTCAAATAAACAGGTTTAAAATTCAAGTGTTAATGGAATGCAGCCAGCTAACAGCACTGATTCTCCAATCCTCTCCAGTTCTGAACAACGAGATGGTTATAAAAAACAACTCTGATTTCAAATTTTAAATTATTTCCACTCTAAGCAAACCTGATGTTCCCATTTTGTCTCCAGGGATGAATTTCTGTTCTATATGCAGAGGAAAATCTGCATGTGTTACTTTCCCCAAGAAGCTATCCTTGCCCTTTCTAAGGTTCCCCATCCAAATTACAGCTTTATATTCCTAACATGTATTGGATAAAGGAAGTATTGCCAGTATCATTTAATCAACCAAAATGAAAATTAAGCCCCACAGCGTTTACTTGGGAGATGGAAGAGATTTTTCACAACATTTCTGATTGTTGGCTTTAGTGCTGCATAAATATTTACTCTGCCTGAGCCTTAAGAAACACTAAATTATCTGCTTTGTCCAAGCAATCTCCATCCTTGGTTCTGCTGGGATGTTTACCCAGAGTGTTCACTTGGTAGCAACTGCCTGAGAGAGCTGAAAGCAGCCAGTTCTCACAACACCCCAAAATAACGAGCATCCTTATCTCAGAGCAATTAAAAATCCCCTTTGGAAGCTGAATTTTCCATCTGCAATTTCTACAATCTCTCACAAATTTCTTTTTTTTAAATCAAAAGTGCCATGATATTTGGTACATTTGGTTAAAAAATCCAGGCACTGAAGTCAAGATCACTTGAGAAAGCTGATGCTCACTTTTAGAGACTAAAAATAAGCATCTTGCCCTGTGCAGCAACAAAAAGCTCAGCACCACAGTTTGCAGTAGGGCAAGGAATAAAACTGAGATCAAGTATAAAAGTCCCATCAACTGATGTGATTACAGCTTACAATAAGAAACAATCCCAATTCCTGAATTATTTACTATAATAAAAGATTATTTTTTTTATAGGATACAACAAAGCAGCCCAGAGGGAAAAAACCCAACAAGCACTTAAATTTTATGCTTGTTTATTTTTATTATTTTGGAGTTATCATGATGTTCTAGCACTACAGCTATAAGGAATCTGTAAACCGTATTTATGTTTCCAAGAGATAAGCCAACCTTACCTTAAATTCTTGCTCAGAACAGCTCTACAGTTACTTTCAAAGGTTGAATCAATATCCTTGGACAAATTAAATACTTGGGGCTTTTTTCCCAGAACAGAACGACCCATCTACTTTTATTTATGCCACAATTCATAGGTGGTTTTCTTTTAAGCAGAAGAGTCAAGGGAGAGACTCAAATCCACTAGGAAAACACCACTTCCAACCCAGGACAAAACAGGCTCCATTCAAACTGAGACCACCCAGGTCAGGTGAATGAAGAAATGCAACATTATTTCAACAGTTACATCAGTTCTGGCTCCATGTGGGTGTTTGATATCCCCAAACAACGACCCTCTGCTAATCTGCTCTCCAAGGAAATTGAGACAAGCTGTCCACCTCTGCCATTGGCCCTTCCAAAGCCCTAGATTTTTTCAATGCAGATAAGAATTGGAAGATCCCAACTCCTGCATCCTTTTTCAGATACCAAAAGGAGAGAAAAAAAAGAGACTTGCTCCCGTTTTACCAACCCCCTAATTAATTAGCTCATGATTCCAAGACTGAAAGCACTAAGCAGCTCAGCCTGGAGAAAAGGGACTTCCCAGATTTCCCACACTTGGGTACCCCCTGGCATTGAAGTTTCTTTTTGGCCTTTTGGGGATCTAAAGCAGATAAAACACTTGAAGCAGAATTTTGATATCAAAACCGGCCTTGGCAGCACAAGCATGTGAGAGGGAGAACAGAAATTCTATAAGCCAGTGAGTGTTTAATTTTTCATCAGAGAAGGGGTCACAGGCATTTATTTGAACAATTTTACTGGGACACGGTAAGCCCATGAATTAGTGCAGAATGTCAGTTGTAAATTTAAATATACTGCTGTGCAGGAAGACCTTCTGGAAAAAAAACTGTGTTTAGGAGGATCTATTTAAGCATAAAAATCCCTGCAGAGACTGGCTGAGATGGAGTCACTAAGAACTCAAAGAGCTTTCTAGAGCTGTGTGTTTATTAAAAAGCCAAGTTTGACGTTGCCAGAGCACATCAAGACATCCTGACCCAACAGATGCTGTAGGAAAATTCCTCACCTGTTCCCATCTCAGCCCCTGACTGTCAATTATCCCTCAGCTCTGCTCACTGAAGCCAGAGCCAACAGCAGAAGGGTGTGAGGGTAACAGCTCCCAGCTCTCCTGTCTCCATCTTCTTGAGAGGATTGGGAAGAGGGCAAGGAAAAATTAAAATGGGGGAAAAAAGCACAAAAAATTCAATGGAAAGGAAAAGTCAATATGCAAGGGAAAGGGTGAAGCAATCAGGAGAGAAGTTATACCATTAATACCGAGCTTCATAAACCAGGAGGAAAGAAAACCTCGTAGCTTCAACTTGCGTCCACCAAAATCAGTTATGAGCTCTCCTTCCCAGAGAAGCTGTGGCTGCCCCTGGATCCCTGGAAATGTCCAAGGCCAGGCTGGACAGGGCTTTGGAGCAGCCTGGGATAGAGGAAAACGCCCCTGCCCTTGGCAGGGGGTGGCACTGGATGGGCTTTAAGGTCCTTTCCAACACAAACCATTCTATTATTCCATGAAATTTGTGTAAGAATAACTCTTAAAGGGTGCCAGGAGGTGCATGCCAGCTAATGAAACATCTGAACCAGTCCTTCCCCCATTTCCCAGTCAGACCCAAGAGCTGCTCTTTTCCCCTTCAAATTTCCAGCTTTACCAAGTGCAATTTTGAGATAAAGGATTTCACACCTTACTGAAGTTATTAGCCTACCAAGACACATAAATCAGTTTTGGGAACATGAAATCCAGCAGCAAAAGTAATTACTCCTCAGGTAGGAGATTGGGGCAATATTTGATCACATTAATTTTGCTGGAGAGGAACCATTTGTTTCAGAGCACGATTCAAATTGATGTAGAGTCAACCAAGTATCTATCAATGCAGAAACCTAAGCCATAGCCTGGAAATTTCATTTAAACTGTCACTGCAGTAAAGTTTCACCTGTTCCTTGGAAATGACCAATCTCCAACTTTACAGCTCTGTAACTACACCCAGCCACAGCTCAGCCTCTCCTCAGGGATGATCAGTGACATCCCTCCCCTCATGAGCTGCTTTATTCTGCCACATAATTGTACTAATTTTTTTTTAATAAAGCATTTTTAGAAATTGCAACTGGATTATTTATAAGGATGTAGGACAGTAGCTGGCTTGGGCTTCCCTTGGAAGGGAGACAGGAGTGTTTACATCCAGGGGAAAGACTTTGGTGCCACTAAACTGGCAGAAGAAACTTGGCAAACTCAACAGCAGCCCCAAATTTAACCTGCGAGCTGAGTCGCCAGAGGATGTGAGAGTGGATGGATGCAACCACCATAAAGCACAGCTTTGGAGACACAAATCAAAAATGAATGTACCCAAACAGAGTAAACTGGGCCCATCTGCTCAGCAGCACTGAAAATAGCACCTCCAGCAAGGATACCATATTTCCTTGGTACTTCAGACTGTCAGACTCCAGCAATGCACTCACTGTAGGTTTCTAAGAGGCAGCCTTAAACTTCCACAGAAATGAATGCCAAATGCTGCTTTTTCCTGGTTAAAGCTTTCCCTTCCCTTCCTCCATTCAAAATGCAGCACATTCCTTGAGCTTTTCTATCTAGAAAAGATTACAGCAAACCCCACCCATTAAAAACTCCCTAGAAACACCCCCATAGATGTCAAAGGTAACTCAGAAGAGCTGTAAAAACAAAAACCAACCAAAAAATTTCTCACCCACTTATTAAGGATAGCAACCCTGCTTCATGAGCTACTTCTACCCTAATCAGTAGGGTGAAATTTTCTTTTTCAAATAATGAGGCTGCCTTTGCAAACCAGCCAGAGGAGCAGGTGCACCAGAGCACAGGTATTTCCACACTGATTTGAGGAGCAAAGGATCAAAGAACTGGTGGCAGAGGGGCAGAAAACATAACACATCTGCTTTTTCCTATAAAAAGTTACAGCCAGCAGGAATGCATTTGCTTAATGGCCTGACTCATTTAACTTGCCTTGCACAATCTGTGTCCATAAGGCATGATTTCCCTGAGAATTCCTAACTTTTCCACAGAATGGAGAGACTCTCCTTGAAGCTCCAGCCACCCACCTGCATGTACCTCACAACAAACAAAAAGTATCTCAGAGCAGTCAAATTTCAGAAATGCTTATGGCTTATTTGGCTCCATGAAAACCAGTGTTAACTCCTACAGAATAAAGATAAAAAATTAATTCTGGAAGAGAAAAATTAAGAATGAAGCAAAAGCCTCTCTAGGCTGACAAGGTGGCAGTTAGGCAGGCTTGAATTATCTGCAGATACAATTCCAGCTCCAGAAAGAGACAAAGATTTTTTGAAGGGAGAGAGACAGTGGATTTTCTCAGAATTTGATACGGTGAAGTCTGAACTCTTTGACAAGAAGGAAAAAGATGTGTGAGCCCCTCAAGAATCTGAATATCACAATGTGGAAATTTCTCCTTGGCTGAAGTTGCCTTTTAAACAGAAGCATCACCTACAGCCACATCCCTCCTTAAGAAAATGCTTCTTCCTGGCCAAAGAGTCATGCTTTGGTGGCTTTCTTTTCCATACAATGAAATTTTAAATTAAAAACTTACTGGAAAAACAAAAAAAACCTCACAGCACCTATGTTTCATCTACCAGATGGAGATTGTTTGGGGAAATCAGGAGTACAGCATTGCTTTCCTCCAAAAAGGAAAAGCAGGTCTGAATCCCTGCAGTTGCTTTTCCAGCAACACATTGTTGGATTAGCTTGAACTTCAGAAAGGAGAAAAAAACATGGATAAGCTAGGCTAGTGCCTTGTGCTTTTAGAACACAGCCTGAGGAGCTCGGTTTCAGCAGGAAAAAGCCAGCAGCAAACACTTAGCTCCATCCAAGGTAGGCAGGCAGGCAGCACACTTTAGGTACCTGTCTGGATCACAACTGAGATTTTTGTGAGAAAAAAAACCTTCAGGAGCTCCTCTAGCTCCTGAAGCAAAAATGCCAGAGGTGGGAAGTTTGCACCAAACAGATGAAAACACAAACTCCAGTGGTGGTACAGAACACCAGTGGCCCATACAGACACTGGGGCTGGCTGGTGTATGTCAGCACAGCAGCTTTGTCTGCATCACAGACAGGCTATGAATTCTAGGGCCACACAGATTCCCAGGGCTCACGTTTCAAGCACAGGTCAGCTGCAACTTTGCTTGTCTCAAACCATGACCTTCTTTCCTGTTGTCTGCATGAGGATCTCAGATTTCACTTCACAGAGCTAAAGTAAGAGAAACAACTAAGAGTTTTAGCTTGAGAGACCTTGGAGACCCAAAAATAATCCCCAGCCCAAACCTTGTGTCAGTCCCAGCACAAAATTCCCAGTGACAACCATCAGTGCTTTGGTTCTTCCAACCTTGTCCTGCCCCACATCCACTCTTCACATGGTGGGACTACAATTAAAAGCTGCTCTCAAGAGAGGTTAAATCCAGAATGCACAGAAGCAAATGCCATAGCAGGTGTCTCTGGGGAAAAACAAGTCTCTGTGCTCACAGACAGGGCAGCAGACATAATCCAGAATTTACTATCCAAGGACTTTTCAGGTAAGTCCACAGAAGCCACAGTAAAACAATTCATGATCTAACAGTCTATTCTTCCTCTTTTAAAGTATCTTAAATCTAAAACTAAGAGGTGAGGCTGCCACAGGCTTTGGATGGTGTGTGCTTAGGGAGACAAAGTGCCTCAGGCTCTATTCACTTTCTGCTATGGATCAGTGTGTTTTTTACTTGAAGTGTCAAATGCATCATCCTAAAGATAAATACTCATCCTCAGCCTTTTGGTACTAACAAAAAA